>UCOL01004664.1:0-13887 GCA_900474335.1 Ormyrus nitidulus
GGATTTGATCTCGCCTTTCAAATGTCGATAGTTAAAATACTGTACAGAAAGCAGATGAAAAATTATAAGTGATTTAACAAAAATTGATTTTTCTTAGATTTTCGTTAAGACAGCTCATAACTTTTAAAAAATTGAGCGTTAGACTGAATGGACGCGGCTTTTTTCATATTTTAACATTAGAAAACATATATCGAAGTTATAAGAAAATCTGTGACCCGGACCCCTGGTCCTCTCCTGGTTAGTTTTATTTTCTAAGCAAATTTCGTTGCACTTATTGTTATATCACACGTTTATTTATTAAAACTGTAAGAAAACTTCTATAACTTTCCCTATATACACGGAAGTTCTCCAACAGTGTAATGTAGTTATAACTCTCTACGTACAAAAAAGTTTATTTTTCCACAATTCAAGCCTCATTTGAAACGAAAATGATGACCCACAGTCGAAAATACACAGTTAAAAAACAAGTCTAACGAAAATAAAATGAATCCTCATCAACAAAGTAACGCTCGCCGGCCTTGAAACTGAAAACCGATCCACCGCCGCGAACCCCATCGAGGAACGATTGCTCCTGTCTTCTCTCGCCTCGGCAGGTTAATTTTAAATGTTAATTAGTGCGCGATCGATTTGGCCGAGGTTCGGCCGCCGATCGCCGCCACTGAAATAGAACGAGTGAGCGTGCGTTCGGGCGGTGAATCGCTCTTTCTCTCGATAATGCCGAACTAGAGCCGCTTCATTTTCGCGAGGAAAGTACGACATGAGCGCGACGAGGAATTACTTTCGCGGGTGCCAATTACTCGCGGCGGTGCTCATCTGCACGTTGAACTTCGTCGTGGTGTTCAGGCTTGTTATGTTCTTATTTTTTTGACGAGTGATATTTAGTTTTGCTGGAGGACGGAGATGCATTCGTAGAAATTAAGTTCACTTTCATTGGCAAGTTTAAGAGTTTTCTCGAGTTTTGGGGAGGATTGGTGACGATGATGACTGTCGATTGTATAACGTAAATACCGGCAATGTAAGAGCAGCAAATTTACTCATCATTTTTCTTTTTCTTATTTACTTTTTGCTCATATTTAAAACGTATTTGAAATGTTAGATATAGAAAAATATTTAAAATGTGTATTTCTGGATTAATTAACATTTATTTCGTTCATATACGAGTGTAGCTAATTTGCTAAAAAACGAAAAACTGAAATTTCTTTCTTTGCATAAATGCTACTTGAAATTAAACCATCAATTGAATAAAAATAAAATTGCAATAATAATAATAGGTTTCAGCCTTAGAGGATTACGTTTTCAATACTTTTGTTGCTTCTCATTTTTTGTTACGTGATTTATGTTTATTTATTTTATTTAGTTTGTATGTCAAGGAATTATTACACTAATCATACCGGTTCAGATCTAATTTAAGCTTGTAAATTGAGCGCAAAGATTTGATGTCAATAAAAGAGTATCAGTATTTCAGTCAAAATCTACGTTTATTAATATTTAGACATATGATATATTTAATTATGCCATCGATTTCCAATTTTATAACTATAATAAAAGAATAATTTTTTCTAGACCGGAAAAGGAGGAGGACACAATTCCACCGATTCCCACCTCAGAGCCGCCGGAATCTCCAACAGAAACTCAGCTGGGCAACGGTAACAACCAACAGCTTCACCAAGTCATCAAAGCGCGGCCTCTGAGCTTGAAGAAAGCTCCTTTGTCAGAACAGCCCAAGCTGCGCTACGCCAAGTCGAACGTGCACGTCTCGATCAACCGACGAATTGAGATGCCCCCGGCTTTCCTCTTCCCCGAAACCGAAATCCCTGCGGATCTTATGCAAACGGAGCAACAGCAGCAGCAACAGAGTCAACAGCAGCAGCAGCAGCAGCAACAACAGCAAGTCCAACCGATCGACGTTACCGACAGTAACGTAGTGATCAAGAGGTCCATCGTCAGTCCCGTTAGTCCCAACGACGATATAGTTTGTGCAGATAAGTTGGAGGATTCAGACATTGTTGATGCTCTCAACGTTTTGAATATTGAAGATAATAACAAACTCAAGTGAGTCAAAGTTTCATTTCTCTTATGTATTAAAAATAACGTGGTCGTTTTTAGTTTTATACACATGAGCAGAGTGTGACTTGCCAATAATTTTACTAATTTGACGCTTAACTGTAAGAATATACGTACTGGTTGAAATAAAGCTTTTGAAACGCTAATTTGCAGAACCGAGACGATAGAGATCGAGGGCGGCAAGCCAGCGGCGGACGTGATAAGGCGCAAGAAAGGCAACCTCAAGTCCACAACGGGCAAAGCGAATCTTTCGAGGCGGGTCAGCTTCGACCCCCTCGCGTTGCTGCTCGACGCGAGCCTCGAGGGTGAGCTCGAGCTCGTCAAGAAGACGGCCAAGGAAGTGGCCAATCCCAGCTCGGCCAACGATGAGGGCATCACTGCTTTGCACAATGCCATCTGTGCCGGACACCTGGAAATTGTTAAATTCTTGGTCGAATTTGGCTGCGACGTCAATGCTCAGGATAGCGATGGATGGTAATTTTCCTTTATTCATCAGTCAAAATAATCTTGAAAATTTTTTTTAAACAATGCAATTGGGCATAACTTGTTTTATTCGAGATAAGTAATAGTGGGTTTATTCGCAGGACGCCCTTGCTCTGTGCAGCAAGTTGTAACAACTTGCCGATGGTCAGGTTCTTAGTGGAGCACGGTGCCTGTATTTTTGCTACGACACTTTCAGATCACGAAACCGCTGCAGAGAAGTGCGAAGAAGACGAAGAAGGCTTTGATGGATGCTCCGAGTACCTGTACAGTTAGTATCTAATTAAAAAAAGAATAATAAACATCAATGTGCTAAAACTGCAATACTATTTTATAGGTGTTCAAGAAAAGCTGGGCATTATGAACAATGGGCAGGTATTTGCCGTGTTTGACTACGACGCGCAGCACAGCGATGAACTTTCCTTGAAGAACGGCGATTCTTTGGTGATATTACGAAAGGGCGACGACAATGAAAGAGAATGGTGGTGGAGCAAATTGGGAAATCGAGAAGGTTACGTTCCCCGAAATCTATTAGGCGTAAGTAGGCTTTGAATAATAGTCTTATTTTGGGTAATGGAATTTCATGTTGAAAGCATAAAGTCCGCGTATCGAAAAACTAGATTTAAATAATTAAAATTTTGCTCTTTTCCAGCTATATCCAAGAGTGCAACCCGCAAAAGCAGACTGAAAGACAACGTTGCATATACGAATTTCGCATCGATTAAACATTTATTACCGCAGTATTCACTTCGCAGCTTTATCTTTTTAGATACTGTAATACGCGACTCACGGCGATCGTTACGTCACTTACACGCGGATCTTATTCTTACGTGATTTCAAGCTACAAAAAAGAAGAAGGAAGAAAAAGAAAAAGAATCTTCTGTAAATCGTTGTCGAACGTATTAGAAAAAAGCAATTTTCAGTTGCTAATTCTTATCCGTCATTTTTTGCAACTGACGGCCGGACGGAGTTGTTATATTTATTAGAAGTATTTGTAGTAATACCTTTTAACGTACAATGAAAGAAGAGAAGAATCAATAGGAGGAAAGCTTCATTTTTTTCGTCATTTTTACTTTTCGCGTTTTTGTACATATTATACATCGCTCATGATATTGTTATATTGTATAATTATATTAAATGAAAGAATACCACACTCGCATCGTCGCAATTTTAGACAATACTATCGTAGCAATAATTTTTAGCACCACCGTACAGTGAAATCCGTTAGTGCGCGGCACGATATCAAAATGAGAAAATGTGAAAAATACAAAATATTTCCATATTTTATGTTGAAAGATTTATATCAATATAAATAATGTATTATATATTTCAAAAAGTATATTTTAACAGAGACATATGCAACTTTAAATATATATAAAATATATATACATATATATATTTAGTATATGTACATGCCAGTGAAATTGATTGAATTTTAAAAAGGAAGTTTTATTACAAAGTAAATTGTGTATATTGCGATTTAGAACTGAATTTTTTTAAATGTTTGTAAAATATAATTAGATATATTTTTAATGTATAAGTTTTAAATGCAGAATTTCACTGTACGGTCATTTTTGAAATGTGTAAGTAGTTTCATACTTCATTGACTTTTTTCATGCTCCAAAGAAAATGTGGAGTTACGGCATTGTGTGTATGTACTTAATATTTTTTTTATTTGTTTCACCTAAATGTTGTTTAGATGAAGTCAAATTTCTGCAAGAGCCGTTTTTTTAAGTTTACCTCGCAAAATTTTTACGATCCGACTGGTCATTCGGATTTACAAAATGCTTTTGCGAATGTGTAAATGTAACTTGCCAATGGAAGGAACTTTTTAGCAATTTTCATCGTTATAGACACCGAATATAAGTATTTTAGAAAACATCAAAGATTAAATCGACTATCGTTTTTTCCTTATTACTTTTGATTCTGTGCATAAATTTAAGAGTTTTAAATAAGCCTACAATACCGGTAATGTAGTTGAGAATTTTACAAGCACAGACGACATATTCGACGATCTGTACGATGATGAATTGTAACACCTATCGTTAATGAAACATGTGCCTTTAAAAGTAATAATAAATTTAAATCTTAAGATTATTGCCCGATATTATATAAAACGACAAATGAAAAATTGTTTATAATAAAAAAACACCTGAAATGATTGTCGTCTCTTTTTTATTTCCATTTGTATTCCAAAAAGCTTTTCATAAATATAATATAAAAATTATATCCTTCATCTGGTTTACAAAAATCTCATCACCGCATGGTCAAGGAAGACTAACACTGGGTACATTATCGTATTAACTTCGTAAAAAATACAATATAAATAAAATAAAGCTATTACAAACAAGAATAATAGTTAAATCACAAACATACTACTTTTTAAAAGTATACACATATATAATGCAATCGTCAAAAATTAATGAACAACGGAACTTCTTAAAACTATTAAATTTAGTTAAAGTTATTAAACAGACTTTCACATCCAAAAAAACGTTGTCTAATCACGGTACCCATCTTGTTCATAGTTCTTATCAACGTCATAAAATGTTAAAATCGTTTAATAAATATATACATATATATATTAAATGTAATATATATATATAGCATGCAAATTACTATCTACTTTATTAATTCTACGTCACGCGTTTGCTTCGTTGAAAAATTGCAAACAATGTTTAATATCACTGAAATCTTCAACCATCGATTCGAGTCTGAAAATATATATAATTATTAATTACACTCATATAATAAAATACTAATAATATTTATCAATGAAAAACTAATACTTTTGTCTGTAAACAGCCAACGTAGAATAAGCAAACGATCCATTCTTTAGCGCTTTAATGCAGAAGTCTGTCAATTGTTTGTAGCATTTCTGAGTAGTGCTATTGCTCCCTTGATTTTTCCATTCTGGAAGGTCTTTTGTTATCGCCCATGCGGCAAAAACGTACTGAATAACTGCGGACCAGTGCTCAGATTCTATCAAATTTGTTCCCTGCTCTGTCAAAGCTTTCTGTAATGAACAAAGTATAAATATACATCTTTTTAAAATTATCAAATGTCTCAAATATCTTATATTTTTTCAAGTTTTCGAAATATGTTTTTTATTTCAAGAAATTTTTACCTGAAAATTGTCTAGATGAATAAAGGCACGAGTGTAATCAGATTCATCTAAATTTGAAGATACTAAACTAGCATAAATGTTTTGCCTTAAACAGCAAAGTTTTTCTTTTAATGGTTGAATATCAGCTACTGGCATTTTTTTCATAATAATGTCGCGCAAATTGTCGTTTAGTGATAGTGCTTTGTCTTCCTGCATTGAAACCAAATCCATTATCATTTTGATTAATTGTTCATTACTAAGGCCTCTTAATCCATTTGCCAAATTTCCAGTAAATGGTCGTGTCGATAACTTTTTATCTACTTTCTCTGGTGAAACCATTTCAACATCCTCATTGTCATCTAAATGAAGTCTCTTTCTTGGTGAACTTCTTAACCTACTGCCGGATGGATTTTTGGATGGACTTTTCACTGGTGTTCGATCACTGTAAAAACGACTATTTATTAAACTAAAAATTTGTACTGTCTATCACGTTAAATTATATTATATGAATTATAATTATATTGCTTGATATATGTAAATTCTTTATAGAATCGCAAATCTTAATTTCAACTATTATTAATAAAAATATTTAAATAAGTATTTTGTTATTAATATATTTATTACCTAAAAACACTTTCTCGTTTAACGGCATCAACATCTGGTGACCAAACTATAGACCTTCTTCTTCCCCGTTTTTGAATAACAAGTTCATCAGGGCTTGGTGCTGGATTAAACGAATCCATGCTGTATCTTCTTGCGGTACCAGTAGTAGTAACAGTACCTTCTGTACCAACTGTTAAAAAGTTAAAGTTACAAATAAATAAAATAATATGATTTTTAGTGATGTTAAACATTTAATAAATTGAGATTGATAAAAAAAAACAAGTTGTTTAACAATAATTTATATTTTATTAAAAGTAATAAAATAAATATTTGGAATAAAAGAAATACTCACCAGGAGATACATTTGTACTTGTTGAATCAGGTATCATAGCCAGAGCTTGTCGAGCCGATCTTCGTCGTGGGACATCTGGTCTCCTGAGCAATTCCCTTCTTGGCGTAGCCATTGTCTACAAAATTTATATATAGCAGTCAAAATTAATTATATCCAAAATAAAATTTTCTTAACAAATACTAATTCTGCTCTATTACAAAAGTCCAAAAATTCTAAATGAAAAAATATTTAATAGGTAAACAATAAAATTGTAATTAAAAGAAAATTGTTTAGACTTTTAAATCTGCCTAATAATTCAATATTGAATTTTGCCATCTATATATTTATGGTTTTTAATTCAAATAAAAGTTATTACAAAATATTAAAACTCTAAATATAAATGAGGCAACCAAAAGAAACATTATTAAGAAGAAAATAAAAATAAGAAAATTATTTACAAAGAAAAAAAACAACGTGTAATCAATGGCAATATTATTGAAAGATAATCGTTTCTAAACATAAACACTAATTATCTTGATTCCAAACTAATTCATAAATCCTTTACAATGTTTCACAAGAGTTTTACTACAATATCACAAATTCAAAATCACAAATAAACCTCCACGTACACGCCAAGAATTCGCAGCTATCAAGCGAACCAAATATCTCAAAAATCGAAATCAACAAGTTCATGAACGACGACATAAACAAGTGCAATCACAAATTGTTGACAATAAAGCACCATTTAGTTATAACAGAAAATTGCTGGAATTCCGGGATTTTCCAACTTATACACGCACGCTGTGAAAAGTACGTACTTTTGAGGGAAGACGTCGCGTTTACAAGCGATTCACTTGCGAAAATCGACAGTTTTTTTGCACGACGACCCTCTGAGTTGACAGTTATGGCGGGAATTCGAGTTTCATCAGTCTCTTTATTTTGGCGCGAGTTCCAACTGGTGCTGCCGCCCCTTGAGTGACGGTTAAAATCTTTTGAATTTCGGATAATTGTTAAAAATTTTGATACATTTTGGTAAAGTTTTTGAAAAAAATCATTAATTTTCAGTAAAGAAAGAACATTTATTATTTCAAATTGTAAATGGATTCAAAAGAAACAATAAATCTATCGCACTTTTACAGTGTTTAAAGTGTTGAAATTTGCATTAATGTAATATAAAATTTTAATTACTTTTATTAATGTGAATCAATAGATCAGTTAACAATTCAGTCAATTATTTGATTAAAATAATTGCTTAAATTTACATTCGCTTTTATAATCATCTGATTTAATTTTTATAAAAATAATGGGATATCTTTTTACAACAAAACTTTTTTCTAAAATTCATTTATTTTTAGTGATTATTTAATTATCATGAATGACCGTGCCTCTAAAACTTTGAATAAGTCTCTTTTTTTGGCACAGAATCAAACTTCAGCTACCGTCCGCATGGTGGCACTACCCATCGCTTACTACGGTGAATTGATCGTTCATTTCTACCAGAAATAAGTTTTCTACTTTCTCTTTCAGTGTGTGAGAACCATAATCTTACTTGGTATCCGTTGTGTATCAATGTTTACGTTGGGTACAGGTGTTGCGTTTACAACACTGTAGACGTCAACATTGTCAACAAGTGGTTTTTCTTACAAGATCAGATTTCTTTTTTAGAAATAAGTCAGTTATATTTACAATAATTTTGTGATTGTTTTTGCAGACGCTGCTTATTGAACTAATAAAGTATTACAAAAATGGTATAATAAATTTTATAAAACTTTTTTAAATAGAAAATGTACAATGTTGTGAAAGTAATTGCTATAATTTTATTTTAAATAAACTATTTCTGCTTTTTTTGCAGGCTCGTTATTTCCGTGAAGAAGATATTGATGGTAAGTAAAATTTAATAAAAAGTTTTGTTTAAGTACTTGGTACGTAAAAATCTTACTCATTGTTGTACTATAATTATAATAACCTTGTTGTGTAGTAGACCATAACTGTATTAATGATTGTCTCTTTTTTTCAGAATTTAGAGAGTGCTTTTATTTATATGCTCGAGGTGGTCAAATCCGTACATTAGATGAATTAACCATAATTATGAGGTCTTTGGGTCTTAGTCCAACAATAGCTGAATTAGACAAATATTTAAATGACAAAGGTACATAAAGTATTGATTTAAATGTATGAAATTTAAATTTATTATTATCAAAGTTTTCTCTAATTTTAATTGCAAAATACATTTTAAAGATTTAGTACAATTCATGTTTAATTTGATTACATTTATTCTTTTAGGTGGAAAAATGTCATTCGCTGATTTCTTAGAAGCGATGCATCTTCAAACCAGGTCAGAAAACTTGCCAAAAGAAGTTATAGAAGCTTTTCGAGCAGCAGATAATTCTGGGAAAGGAACAATACCTGGCAGACAATTAGCACACATGTTATTAAATTGGGGAGAACAGTTGAGTAATAAAGAAGGTAGGCATTTTAAAACTTGAATTTCATATAATTTAATTAAAGAACAAATTTACAAAGTTGTCTACACAAAATTCTTGTTTTACAGTGGAACAAATCTTTCGAGAAGCCAATGTATCTCTAAACGGACAAGTGAATTATGAAGATTTTGTTAAAATTGTTTGTGCACCAGTACCTGACTATTATTAACAATGAAAGATGATTATGCTAATTCGTTTAAATCTGTATATTATAGTTGCAAAAGAAATGATTAGACAAATTTTATGTACTTAATAGTTGTATTTTTATAATTATGCTAGCAATATTACTTAAGAAACATTTTCAAATGAAATGAACTGATGACAGGGTAATAAAGGGATCGAATATTTTAGCAAAATTTAATGTTTATAAGCTATTTAGTTTCGTTTCTTTTTTTTTTATTAACATTCGTTTCAAACATTATTGACTTTTGAAAAGAGCTACTTTGATTTTTTTAAGAACTAATTGCTGAATCTGAAAGAGAAGCCAATTTAAGTGGTAAATTTTACAAGAATAAGATTACTTCGATACCTTATACGGCTACCTTTTACACAAGACATTTGAATTTCGATTTTAAATCTGTCACTTTTAATATTTGATTATTTTTCAGATTCAACATATTAGTACACAAATTAATTATGTATCAATCAGCTCTTTTACCGACCATATCACAAAAAATGATTAGTAATAAACTGATAAGATCTGTAACAGAGATAAATATTTCATGATCTATCTAATCAAACAATCTTGTATGATTTCTATAAAAATAATTGAAATAAATTTTTAAACAAAAACATATCATTTCAAAAATTTTTATAGAAATTATTTAGGTGTATGTTTTATATGCTTATAATTATTAATGTTTACTACTCTACTTCAAATCAATTATTTATGATACAGTCAGTTATTTTTAAATATTAGATATTTTAACACCGACGTAGTTTTTTGTTTGTCAAGGTTTACCTGCTTATATCCAAGAAAAGCATAAAAGACGTAGTAATTTTATACGAATTAAATGAATTACTAGTACACAGAGTATAAAACAATAAGACTTAATTTAAACAATAATCGTTCACAGTTCAGTAACAAAAAACAAAAAAAAAAATGAAAACCATCGAAAGGAAAAGCTTCATCGAATTGAATAACGAGGCCCAGTGAGAGCCAAAGAAAAGCTCGTCCAATAGCCGGTAGACGATGGCCTTAGCTGACGGACATGGCGGCCTTCCCGTCGGAGGGCGGCGAACCGCAGAGGATGACGGCGGTACTGACAGCAGTCGTGAGGAAGAATATGCAGAGCAGCGCCCGATCGCTCACCAAGGCCACCTGCTTCCATTCCAGCTCCGTCCGCTCCCGGCTGTCCTGGTCCAGCAACCGCCTCTCGTTCCTCTCGATCGTCGCTTGCACTCGGCTTATCACCTTCGCCCACTGGGACTCTATCATGCCGTCCTTGCCGAGCTCTGTCGATGGAAAATTATCTTTAGAAAATGAGAAATTCTTTCTACAGACTGACTATACTCTTATGGTAACTAACGAAAATCTAGCATTTATAAAAATTCGTTTTTTAAAAGGAAAAGCCAGCTTTGTTCTCCAGCAAGTAATATAAAACTGTAAAAACGGCAAAAAAGCAACAAAATACATATACTTCCGCGGCACTGTTCGTGCCTGCATCGACGCGATTAACCGATTAATCGACAAGCGAGAAGCTCACCCAAAGTTGGACTGGTGTGATCGCTCGTGTGCCTCCGGGCGACGTAGTTGGGCGACACGTGTGGAGGCGGCGGCGGTTGCTGCGGCTGCGGGGGCTGCTGATGCGTCGACGCCTCGGACTTGCAGTGCAGCGGGCAGTTCCGTCGCCGCACCGACTCCGGAAGTTCCTGCGGACGTGACGATTTTGCAATTAAGAGTACTTTTTTAAAAAATCTCGCGCTGGTAAAAAATGCTGGAAGATAAAAATTTTAGTTTTTACACTTTTTAAATGAACAGCCAAATAGAAAAACTACTGCAAATGCAACCTTTTGAAACATAGATTCGTAAAAACCTTCCTTTCAAATACTACGGAGAATAAAACGCCTCTTCAGCGATGACAAAACTAATCTTCGAATCTCCAAAAATCTCTTTTCACAATTAAAATTCCATCGCCCAGTCAAAATCCCCCCGATTATCGAGCAAGCCAAAACAAACGAAACCCTTTCAGCAGCAACTCAATCATCATCGATCACCTCCGCCATCTCTCATTATCGGCGAAACAATTACAAGGTATAGGAGAAGGAAAGCTCGCGGCATCACCGGCCGATTAAATGGCCCGGCGCAATAAATCGGCCGGCAGCGCGGTATTTTATCGGCGATTAATATCGGCCGCTCTCTCGGTTCTCTCTATTTACGACCGCGTTTTTATGTCAGATGTAACTATATAAAAAGAGGCGTTACAGCGAGGAACTGCAGTTGATACGAAGGAGGTTTTGTTTTTTCTTCGAGGTTTTTTGACAGGTTTCTGAGGATCGAGCTGTTTAGGTAAACTTTGTTTCAATGGGTCGGTTTTAATTAAGTTTTAGGGACTGATTGGACTGTGATGTCACTGCGAATGACTTGTTTGGAAGAATGTTATTTTTTCACTTTATTTTTTTTACCATTTATTATTTTTTAAAAGAGTAACAGTTTATAAATTATTTGAAAGCTATATAAGATGTTGCAAATTCGATGATGCTACGAATGAGAGTAAATCAGATTATTTTTTACTGCAAACTGCCAGCACACTACTCGACGAATGCAATTCGATTTAAAAGCACGAATTTAAAATTCATAGTTAAAACTCCGAAAATCATCAATAAATCCATAAATCCATAAATGGAGCGGAGCTTCAAAATCAAGATTTTCCGAGAGTCACGTTCTTTTCTCGTTAAAAGTAGAAAATACAAGCGACACTTTCCTAAATTTGAAAAGTAGCTCTATTTACGAATTTTCTAATGCGGCGGATATAAAAGCAGGGTGTCGTGATGCGTGACAATTTATAGCGTTTACTTTTACGTTCGACACGCTCGGCTAAATAATGGAACTATTCATTATAGAGGAAAACGTGGGTACACGACAGATAATCTAAAATATTCGTCGCAGGATGAAAATCAAAGGAGATGACGGTACAAATCATCAGATCATCATACTTATATGTGTAGATAACACTGAAAAAACGATCCGCTTTTATTACAAAAGGAATCCACTTGTCAGAAGAGGACATTCTTCTCAATATTTGTCCTAGCGGATTTCCTCATGTGACTCACGGAAAATCCTCTCTAAATCAAGTTGCATGGTCACAAAAGGAAATCATTTTGAAAGCAAATGTATTTTCAATTTTAAAAATTGATGTACGACAACAGGAAATCAATTGGTTACTAAAGGATTTCTATTCGTAATAAAAAGATTGTAATTTTAAAATTAACACGCTAGAAAGTCAAAAGGCGAAAGGAAAAGGGGAAAAAACACTTTCAAAAAAGCCCCGGTAAACTCCGCCGAAGGCGAGAATTTCTCCAAGGGCAAAAAAGACTATTACCGGGAAATAGAGTCGAAAATATGCTCTTTTTGTAACCAATAAAAATTACATTCTCGACGAAAGGATTACATGGCGAGGCAATAGTCCTTTTGTGACTAGCTTAAATCCTCTTGTACGCAAGAGGATTGGTTACGAGAGGATTTTCCTCTGCTCATGAAAACTATGATTTTTCGATTCAAAAAGATTTTATTCGATGAAAAAGGACGTTCGATCCTCTCGAAGTCGTAAAATAATTCAGAAAATTTTTTTACGTCGTAACCCCTTACTGAAGACTTGCTGCATCGCAATTCTAATGTATGCTAACGGCGAAGGAAGCTGAAGATTTCATGCTAAGTCAAGCAGCAGCCTTTTGCAAAGATTCGGGCTCGTGACGAGGAAAGTAAAATTTTAGCCAAGCCAGCCAAGAAACGGTAGACCGAAGGTCGAGGTTAGATAATAAGTATCCCCTTGGCGCCGAGCCAGATAAGCAATGCGCTTTCCCTTTTCGGCTCGCTACGATTTATTTTCTTAATTTTCTTTCCTTATCTTTTCGAACAGGAATCTGTAAGGAGCTTCACTGTAATTAGCTGCTGCTTACTGCAACTGCTAAGGAATCAAACGTTGATCTAATTATTAGTTTTGCTCAGAAGCTGCTGTACTAGAATCGATCTGCCAATTAATTAAGACTTAAGACTTATACTCTCCCATTTACAAATCCATCCTGTACTACTGATTCCCGACCGGATTATCTTAACAGTCGATCTATAAATACATGTAAATAAATGTATTTTATTAACTTCTTAAAAAGGAAGTGTAAAGTTGAGAAGGTTTTTGATAAAATAACAGAATTATAAATTCGGGCCATTTTGTAATTAAGATTATTATTAAAATTCCATGTAAATAACGTTGAAATGTTTTTAATACCAAAAAGGGCTTTTTAGAACTTTTTATGTTAACTGCATTACTGAAACTAAAAATTTAAGGGGGGAGATACCTTTAGAAAGGGTAAAATCAAACAATTTTAATGAATTTTTTTTAAGGTGATAAAATAACTATCTATCTATATATTAGATCATTTATTAATAGTAACATCTTTTTGTTACATTGTTAAAGTGTAAAGAAACATGTGATTTTTTTTTTTTTTTTATAAAGTGGCGGCCCTGCAGAATATTTCTTCAAGCGTCTGCTCCGCGGCATCGAAAATTGCTGCAGCTGTCAACATTTTTCATTTATCTGAAATAAAAAAGTTTTTTTTGTTCAATTACTGATATGTTAAAGGGAAGGATAAACCTATAAAAT
>UCOL01004665.1:0-13880 GCA_900474335.1 Ormyrus nitidulus
CCCCCGAGATTTAGTGGTCTCGGAATAAACCAGCGGAGCGGCGGAAAAAGTCTGTTTTATTGGCGCAACAAAATTTTATTTATCCTCCGCTGGCGAATAACCATCAACGTTCGAGCGAGCGGAGAGAGAGAGAGAGAGAGAGACAGAGATGAAGCGATCGCCTCGACTAATCGGATATCAGGCAGCGGAGAGCCGGAGCGATAGCGATCGTCGACTTTGTGTTTCCTTATCTGGGGCCTGGGCAATTAAATAAGTCATGTCTCCGCGGAACTGTAACAGCAAATTGTATCGGATAGCCGTCAGGTACATCTGGGAAATTTGTATTTGCTCAAGTTTTGAATGACTGCGCCGGCGATAAGTGCCACGGCCTTTTTTCCTATCCGACTAAACTGTTATTACCTCAGGGAGCTCCGGGACTTTTAATATTTGTCGAGTGCGCTCCGCCGCGTATTTACATTATTGAATTTAACGGTTGATATTAATCTCATTTTTACGCCGACTCTCGCCCGAGTCCGGAGATATTGGATTGAATAACTTCGATTGCCTGTAATTATCTGCGATTTCGCTGGGCGGGTTAGTTCTTTTTTTTTTGTTTTTTTCTTTTTTTTTGCGCGTTTAGTTAGGAGAGTCGCCTCTTTAATTCACGCCGGTAGCTTTAATGGCTCTAACGGGATGTTTTTATACGCTCGGGGATATCTTGCTTAATTGCGAGTACTTTTATTTGCACTTAATCGGAGACAATAAATCTCGCTTTATGCGGTATCGATTTTTCAAGCCGACATTACTTATTCGGTAGTTTGCCGAGAAGAATGCAAATTTCCTCCGTAAATGGGACTTGCATTCCGAGCAATAAGCTCGCCGTACATATTAACTAAATTGCAAAAGTAATTAGATTCGTTAAAGAAATTTGCCTCTACCTCGAGTAGCTTTCAAGATTAAATCGACAACTTACGCGGCTTCCTTCGCGAACAATATAAACACTAAAAATCGTAGATTGCCGCGCAATTGAAAACTCGAATCGAAACGTTGATTAGTCGCCTCTTTCATTTAACGTACTACATCCATCATCGCACTTTTTACCGGCCGCAAAAGAGTATACAATCAGTATAATTAGCGCGTGCTTCCTTCAATAGGAAGAAAGCGCGCCTCGAGCGTAAAAAGCCTCGGCTCAGCTGCGATCCGCCTCGGCAAAAGGCCGGCGATTAGGCCTTAACAATCGGCTCGATTATCGGCTCTCTAAGCAAACAACACAGAGCCGCGCGGCTCGGCAAAAATGGCTGCAGCGAGCGGCGCGCGTTAAAATTTTTCATCGCCGCTCGTAAATCCGTAATCGACGATTACCGCCAATCGTAATGGCTCTCGCGGCCGGCGATTAGCCTCTGCGCCTCGCGAGAAAGAGAGAGAGCGTATCATTATTCGGCGAGATTTATCGGCGAGCAGCAGCAGCAGCCACGTAGGCGAGCTTCCGCGTGAAAATGGGCGACGAGGCTCGACGCGCGCGGCGGTCGGGTTCTGCGCGGGCACCTTTTTTTTCGAGGGCGGAGGCGATAACGAATAGGCTGCGCGGCGCGACGCGTGTCCGAGACTTAATTCGAGCGATTGTCACGCCGCGGCTGACCGATATATTTTACGTTTCGATTTCACGCCGCCGAGTGCGGCTCTCGAAAGAGAGAGAGGGAGAGAGAGGAAACACCTCTTGGTTTCTTTCCGAGATTCGGTTTTGTTATCGTTAATATTTTAAAGCGTTCGTTGTTGAGAATATTCTTTGACGTCAGGATTCCTTTTTTTTTCCCCGTTGGAAGAATTTCTGTTGGTTGCAAAAAAAGGCTGTTGGGAAAAACATGGGTGTATAAATTTGTTGGCTCTTTATTTTAATGCGAGGCCGAATGCGTGTCGAGCTCTTATCAAGTGACTTTTATTTTGAGTCATTACCAAATGCGATTCCGGTGAGTAATTAATCAAGCAAGGTGTTTTTCTCAAAATGTGGGTCCCTCGCGTTTGTAAGCTCCGTTCGTGACGAAATTTTTCAGATGAATTTCACGCGTGAAAACTTCCTTTCTCCGCCCATTATATCGATGTAACACATCGATAGCATTTGCCGATCAATCGAAAAACACTCAGAGGCAATTTTTACCGCGAAAAACAACGCGTTAAACCAACTCCTTAAACCTCTCGAAAAATTCCTGCTCTCTCGGTGGGTAAAAGAAAAAAGAAGCGCTTGCAGAAAAAGGAAGAAAAATCGGCACTCGAGACTAAACAAACAATATCCGTTCGTCTGGTCGGTCTTACCGGCGTAAAAAAGGCCTTCCATCTGGCAGTGCACTTAAAGAAAATCAATCGAGCGTAGATCTCCTCTCTCGGCTCGTCCTTTTTCCGTCTCTCTCTCTCTCTCTCTCTCTCTCTCATTCTCCGTTTACGCCGCTGGAAGTCGGCAGTCACGGCGATTCCGAGAATCCGTTCGTGATCTTAGCCGTTCAACTCTACATCATCGGTGTGCAGGCGCGTACGTGGCCTACGTGAGCCTATGTAACCCGAGAGGCTCGTTACGTGCTCTCGTCGTACGTATGTACCTGTGCGCGCGTCCGTGTGCGCGCGCGCGAGAGAGAGATGGAACTGATTGAGAACTTATTGACGATCGCGATCGCGAGAGGGAATCAAAGGCCGCGCCAGCGGATATTTCGTACGTAACGAGCGAGCGAAAAAGTGATGAGGACGCGGAGAAAGAGAGGGAGAGAGAGAGCGTTGATTTATGGAGGGCTTGTTAAGATTTTAAGTGTCGCGTTGCGCAATTATAAATGACGTATTTATTTGCGGCTTACACAGGTGTCGGGCTTCGAAGCGCCGGATGCGCCGGGAGAGTCGCGGTTGCTAATTACGCTTTAGAGCTCGTTAATGCATTCTAAGTGCTTTTCGAATAAACTCTCCTGCGTTTGAGGAACTCGCGGACTTTTTCTATAATTTTATGCATCGAATCTTAATTATTATGTTACACTCTCTGTTTATTATTTTTACAATTCGCTCCTCGAGAACATACATATTTATGGATTCTATTTGAATGCTAATTCTAAAAATCCTTTCGCGTCCAGCAGTCTACTTTTATATATCTTGACTCGAGAATTTTTCTGATTCCGATGCCGTATCTTTCATGTTCATTAAAATAAATGATTTTATATCCGGCTTTTGTTCGCTTTATTTACCGCTTCCAATTCTCCAGGAATCTTGAAAACACGCGAGACATTCGAACGATTAGAAATTCTTAACTATTCCAGAAAACCAGTCGCTTTTCGCACTCCAGCAATCCCAAAAAAAAACCACACAAATGCGTAATCGATTGCTTAAAAAAATCAAAAGGCATAATTGCGATCCAAAACAAAAAAAAAAGCAGAAGGAACTCGCGTGGAATGCGAAGTCTCTCTCTCTCTCTCTGCTTGGGTAGCTTGTAGCGGAGAGGAAGCTTTCTCCGGTGCGTGCATGTAAGCAGGTATATACGCGGCGGCAGCCGAGTGTCCGGTGTACGTCGGTGTCGGTGTCGGTGTCGGTGTCTCCTTTCTCCCTCCCTCCGCGATCGCCCAACTACCTGCCCGAGCATCGGAGCGCCGTGTAGCTCTCCTGGCTTTTTCGGGATTTTAATTAGCCGCCTAGTGGATTTTCGTGTCGATCGTTTGCGCGGGCTTTTCTTCCAGCTGGAAATGCGATTGTGTTGGGGGCTCGAGTTGCAGTGTATTACAACAGAGGTTAGTATCGGGTTCGATTTGGATTCCGCAGTGCGTTGGAATGTCGACTTGTCGCGATTATTGTAATGTAAATTATTTTACGTAATACTGCCTCAAATGAATAAAAGAATGACTACTACGATTAATGGTAAACAAAATTGTTTTAGCGAAAAGATAATTTAGATTGGAATCACTTGGAACTCTGTTGGGTATTGCGGTTCAAAACTCAATAATGAAAATTCAAGATAAAGCAGCTCGTGTTCTTGTAAAGCTGAAAGTTCCTCGCGACACGGCTATTTGTCATTTGCAGACATTTAGCAGAGTTTCACGAAGGTTCTCTCGACACTCCTTGTTAGTCTAATAGTATGCATACCAACATTCTCGCGATCGAACTTGTCTCCGAAGTAAATCACACCTCGAAGCAATTTGCTCGAAACGAGTCCTTATATACTCTCCCTCCGCTCCCACTTCGGGGGAGTAGTGCAGCGAAAGCGAGCGCGAAGCCGCGCGGCAGACGTTAGGAGGCAAAACGGCAGACGCCGCGCTGAGAGAGAGAGAGAGAGGGATCGTCTGGAGCAAGCTCGACCCGCGGTAAGCAAAGCAAACGACCTTCCGTGGAATCTGGACAACCTGTCTGCACCGGCCGGCGCCTCTCTCTCTCTCTCTCTCTCTCCTCTGCACTTGTTCTCTCCTCCTAACCCGCTCTCCTCTCTCTCCTCCGTTTCCGAGGATCCCGCGCGGTAGCATCGGCTTGCCCCTCTTATTACATCAACCCCGTTCGCCGAGATCATATACCAGTCGCTCTCTCCCACTTGCTCGCTAAGGCGAGGAGGACTAGTGTACCGTTACAATACCCGTCCCGGGGCCCGACTTCTCCCCCTCCTCCCCCGTTCCTCCGCCCCCGCGCATCCAGAACCGGGCGCAGCTCTCCGAAAAGTCGTCCGGATCGTCCGGAAGCCGAGAGTCGAGCAGCTGTTCGAGAGATGCCTCCCGGCGCACGCCGAGAGAGAGAGAGAGAGAGAGAGGAGTCCGTCAGGTTTTGTGCGGCCGGGCTTTGTTGTCGTCTCCGGGATGACGAGCGCTTTTTCTCCGGTCGGGATCTCGATCCTTCCTCGCGATTCCGTCGCGGCGATTGATCGAGCGCCGAAATTGCGCGGCGCGAAAAACTCGGCCGGTGTTTTTCGAGAGAGAGAGAAGTGCGTCAACGGAGGAGGAGGAGGAAAGATATCCATTAAGGAAAAAAATCGGCGGGGAATCGGAGAAAAAGGAGGAGCGCCGTCGTAAAGCTCCATGATTTTGCGAGTCCTTGGCGATCCGCTCGCGAGATTTAAGACCGAAATCCCATGGCCAATTGCGGCGAGCGGGGCATCATTTCTATTTTAGGGCTTGAATGAATCATGCACGGCGTTAATCGGCCCGGGTCTCTCTCTCTCTCTCTTTCTCTCTCTCTCTCTCTCTCTCTCCCTTTTTTTTTTATCTAATTTCGGCTTTACGACGGCGAAAGGTCGAGAGCGCGCCGCGGAATTTCTCCCCGGCGATAAAGATACGATACATGCTTTTTCTGTAATGCGACCTAATGTGGGACGCGCGAGCCCGAGCCTCCTATCAAAACACTCGAGATATACCTTCGGGGCTAAGTGCTGCCGCTGCCGATTTTTTCTCCATTCTTTTTTCTGGGCTGACCCCCACTCCCGGCGCGCTCGTATCGGAGAGTTTTCATGAGCGCGCGATTCTTTATATAGGAAGAATGAATTTGCATAATTCAAGGCTATCTCCGCTTCTTCTTCTTCTTCTCCCGAGTCTCTCTCTCTTTCTCTCTCGGCGGACTCTGTGTTTTCTTCGATTTTTATTTCGCGTCGTACAGCGAGCGTTACATATATCATAACTTTTATTATAGCGAATCGCGACAAAAAGAAGCGAGCGGATGTTTCGCTAATTTATGTTAACTGTCGGCTCGATCTTGATGCCGTAGCCAAAATCACGCAGCCGTTGTGTAAAAATACATATATTTGTTGTAATTTTTTACGGGGTGCTTATGGTAATCTCATCCCGATTAAAGGATTTTAGAAACGGTTTATTTATTCCGAGCTTATTATGAAGGAGAATTCAATTATTTGCTATTTTTTTCTGCCGTGTCAACCGTTTGTGGAACGGATAAAATAAAAAAATTCAAGCTTATATTCGCTGGTAATTGAAAATCTGCGATTATATTTAATTAATGTAGAGCTCATTTTCCATTTTACTCAAGACATTAATTTTTTAATATTAATGCAGGAATTATGCAAATGATTTTTATTTAATAAATTTACAACTATATAATCTGCATAATTCAATCGACACTTTTCCTTGAATATTGTACTTAAAATGTTTATAAATTTTTTCCATAAAAGTATTTATTTAGAGATTAAAATTTTAAATAAGTTTCAAGCTAGGTTATTGACTCTAATCGTTTCTTAATGCCGATAAGCTATAACCGCGATGATCTCACTTCTGAAAAAATCGTCACTTATTCGCTTTTATATTATAACGTTTAGCTTATAAATCGAAGGCTTTTTCTTCCGAGACCGAAGATAAAAAAAAACCAAAAGGTATATATTATTGTTGAATAAATTGAATACAATAATTCGATAAACGCAGAGTTGCGCGCGGCAAATTGCCGGCGCGCATAAAAACGTCCGAACGAAATCGTCTCTCGCGGTGGCAAACTGGTCATAATCCCGGGCGGAAAGCTTTCAATAAATAGATCTCTCTCTCTCTCCCTCTCTCTCTTCGCGGTTCTCGCGCTAAAACGCGACAATTTGCGCGATTACAGAGAGCCGGGAAGTCGCGAGTAAACAATGGCCGCGCCGCATATAAATCGGCTCGGCTACCTTGCGACAGAGTCCCCGCGAGACAGGGAAATCGCTCGGAAACATCGGGTAATTGCGGCATTAAGTCAGTCGCGAGCCTCGGCCGGCTCGCGCTGCGTTAAAAGGTGTTATTACGCGTAACCGACGCGAAATCACGTAAGGTTTTTAAAGCCGTAGTGCGCGCGCGCGCGCGCTCCTTCGAACAAGATCGATCGGATCGCGATCGGCTGGCTAGTGGTAGTGGTAGTAGTAGTAGTGGCGCTGCTGGAATAATCATTACCTGTACGGCACGACGCGCAAGCGGGAGATCGTAATCGATATGGTGGCGCGCGCGCAAGAGAGAGAGAGAGAGAGAGAGCACTCGATAAGTACCCATAGACGTGTCTGCGCAAGCGTTTTTTTTTTCTTTCTTTTTAACTCGGCGCGCGGGCATTTTTTCGAGCGCGGAAAATTTATTGGCCAGCGCCGATTTCGACGATTTCGACGCGCGGGGTTATATAAATTTTAAAAAAGCAGGCATTCTTTTTTTTTTTTGGTTTCGCCGCGCGGGATTTTATTAGCGCGCCGGGGAAGTGTCAAGTTTACTGCCAAACGCTCGCGATTAATCATTGTAGGCGACGTTTATATCGGCGATCTAACAATTTATGCAAACAAATTCTGCTGTTTCTAATTTAAAATGCAGACTTTTGACGTGCATCGAGAGCCTAAAAGACAAATGCGAGCGGACACAACGCGTATATACACGTATACTTTCGAAATTGAATAATTAGCGAGGAAGTGGTCGATTTGGAACATCCGCGAATCGAAATTAATAATATATTCCGCTCGGATACGTAATTGCGACAATCGCCGTCCAGGAACGCGGCGGTAAAAGGACGAGCGGGGGGGGGGGAGAACAATTATAAAATTACTCGCGAACTGCGGCGGCGCTGAAAAAAAGCCCGGCCCGTGTCCTCGCGACATGTTGGCTTAATAATCCAATTACTGTCAATAGCCTTTGCCGCGGCGAAGGCAAGAAGGCGAGTACGAGCGCGAATTCCACAATTAAATAGGCGGCCGGGGCCCGAAAAAGAAGAGAGCTGCGAGCGCTCAATCATCCGCGCAACGTCTACGGCAACAAGAGCAGCGCGAGGAGGCCGAGCCGAGAGGAGCGCGGCGAGCGAAATTATTCATTGCGCGTAATTAATACATAGGAGCCGCGGGGGTACGCGCAGGAAAAGCGCTTTAATAACGCGCGCCGGCTCAAGTACCCGGGCATTACGCGCCTTCTGTCGTCGGCTCTCTCTCTCTCTCTCTCGATGCTCGAGCATTCCGTCTCTTGGAAATTAAACGTCGCCGCTGAAACTTTGTGTGCGCCTCTGCCTCGCTCGTTAACTGATAGTTTTAATCGAGTACAGCGCGCTGTTTTCGATAAACACCTCGTTCCCGAGAACCACGGGAATTCGCATTCCTGGCGCGGAAGAGCGGAGATGTTTACTTGCTTACTTAACGCGAATTAAAAATTTTAATAATGACAGGGTGGAGAGGTCAGGCTCTTTCGAATCCCGCGCAGATCGAAATAAGAACGAAGCAGTGTGTCATTACAATGCAAGGACTCGTTTGTGAAAGAGCTTTTCAGTATGCAACTTTAATGAAAAGAGCAGATTTCTGCACGCAACGGGGTGGAATGGGTCAATCTAAAAACAATTAATTATATAAGTAAATTGCGGCAGAAAGAAGGTGTATATATCGGAAAAGCCATCGTGTAGAAGCCACGGAGCGTAAAATAATTGCAAAGGCCCGAAAAAGTTTTAATTTTCAACTGTCGGACTTGACGCGGAACGCTCCTTGTATCGGCTTGTATATACACGCTCGGCGAGACGTGTAATTTTCAGCGGGGCGAAGAGAGGAAGGCTGTTCGTCCGTGCCCCCGTTACCAGCTTCCCTCTCTCCCTCTCTCTCTCTCTCTCCCTCTGTCCGTTCGTGGCCCTCGGACACGGACTTGGCCCTGCGCATGCACACGCCGGCGTAATCTCCTTCTGTTTCTTTCGCTCTCTCTCTCCCTCTCTCGCCGGGCGCGCATTATGGATGCTGGGCGCTCGAGAAAAAAATTGCCGGCGAGCGCAAATGGATCGTTTACTTTTGCCCGAGATTTGCATGCTTTTGGCCTTTTTGGCCCGGGCCTCTCGCTTATAAGCAGCGCTTCGGGAGAGTGCGGGGCCAGTTTTAAAGGCTGCCGAGGGAAAGGCTCGGATCGATGATTCAGATTTATGGAGGCGAATTTCGGGTCGCTCGGCTTTTTACGAAATTGCATTGGAATAATCGGAAATTTGCATAAATTGCGCTTCGTTAATCATCCGCGGGACCGTTAGAGCGTAATTAATTCTCCGATGAAGAGGGATTTTAATTAAAAGCATTTCTTGCTCAACTCCGGTTGATAGCAACTTTTGTTTATTAAATTAGTTATAAATTATTTGCACATAAAGGAGTGAAATTTCAAAACATATCCAACAATGAATCGTAACGATTCAAGGATTAATTAATGATTATAGTTGTACAGTGTAATATAGTTTGCAAATTGCGCAGCCTTTTAAAACTTGCAAATAAATCGTCCAAGAAAAGAATCGCATTCAAACGTAATTAAGATTCATTTCCTTTGTTTACAATTAAAAAAAAAAAAATACTACCACCACAAACTTTCTATCCACACTTTAATTCCGGTACTCCACTCTCTTAAAAACCTCAAGTGATATCTCACTCGATAGATTCCCTCAAAGGCCTTTAGAAACGCCAGAAGATCCCCGAGAGAGAGAGAGAAGGAGCGAGCGTATCCCGGCATTTTGACTCTGGGCGCGTGGGCGTGTTTAAAGCGCCCGTATCGTCTCACTTTGCTCGTCGTGTAAACTGCCTACACGGCGTGTCTCGGCCGGCGAAGTTTAACGTCCGCGGAAAACCCATACAACGTCTTCACCCGGCCGCTGTTTATTCAGTCCTCCGCAGAGGCCGCATCCTCTCCTTGCGTAACCGGAATTTTTTGCAAAAAATAACAGACCCGCCACGCAGATCGGCGGACTCGATAAATCGGAGGACCCGGGCCCGGATCTCTTCGGGCTCGTTTCCGGCTAATAAGCGAGCCGCGTACGTATATATATAAGTCAGGGCGCAGCCGATCATTACGGCGACGGCGGCACTTGGAAATGCCCCTAAGCAGCCGGGGGGGAGCGAATAAATACGCCGGGCCCTGGCCACGAAAAGCACTGTTATTACGCGATAAGGCGACAGGCGCGCTCGATATTTTCGCGCGGAAACGCCGTTACTTATTTCGGCCGCCCTCTTATCTGGCATCGTTGCGCGAACGCCGCCACACGGCGGACAATAATAATCCCACGTGCCCCCCGAGAGCGACACGAGCGGGAAAATTGAAATTTTTATTGCCTTTGTTTGCGCGAGCGTGTCTTTATCGTTTCTCCTCCGCGGCGGACGAAAACCAGTGTCTGGTGTGTCCGGGCGCGAATAATAATCGCGCGCAAAAGGCGATAATGGCTCTCGCGCCTTATTTCACCGGGCTTTACGATTTCCCGCAATTACGCGCCGCGGCGGCGTAGGTATTGATCCTTTGAATATGTATAAGCTAGCCGACTTTTTTTTCGATCAAACAATGAGCGAGCTCGCGACGATTTAGCGCCGTAATTACCGCCTTTTTACCATCGGCTTCTATTTACACGGTTTTAATTTTTTAAACAACATTGTTTACCGCAAGTTCGAACTGAAATTATTCCTCGCGTAATAAAGTACGGAAGAAAATGGTTTAGAAACCAACAGCACTCTTTAAGCCTCCGTATAAATGTTCGATCGCGCGTCTCGAAAGAAAGTTAAAAATCCTCCTCGATACCCCAATAATCTTCCTTAAAAAAAGTAAGCTCAACGTATCAACCAGTAATGAACATTTCGAGCGCGCGGCAAGAAAGTCGCCGCCCGGGTGACAGTTACCTTAAGTCGGCCGATCGGTGCGAGAGCCGCGCGGCCGCGCGTTAAGTGAAGTTATCTAAAGTGCGAGCTGTGCGCGGCGCGGGCAAGAGGTAAATTTTGTGTCCGGGGGAGAGCCACTTTAATATTCAAAACTACTGCTCGCGAGTGAAAGTGCGTAATCGCGGCGCGCTGCGCGGATTATTAATTTCTGGAAAAATGATTACGTGAAAAATTGCGCGCCGCGCGATAAAATCGGCCTGGCCGCGGCTTGTAAAACGTAACACAATAACGATATTTCATCAGCAAAAGTAAAGGACTTTCTCGCTCTTTTTTTCTTTTTCTTCTTTTTTCATTCGATTACGCTCTTTTCCCCCGCGATTATAAATCAATCGCATCCGCGCGCGCGATTTTCCTTTATCGCTCCCCGGGTTTTTTGCCCGCGAATTTAGCGCGCCTGGCAGGCGCCTATTATACGCGGCGGGGAAGAGCCTTGGAGTCGGCGTGAGGCCTTTTTTCTCGCGCGAGTGAAAGGGATCTCTTTGCCGCGAATTTTCGTTTATATGCACCGTCTCTCTCTTTCTCTCCCCTCGTGATCTTGGCGCGACCAATGCCAAAGTGTCGTCGACTCTCTCGGCGGCGGCGGCGGCGGCGGCGCGGTTCCGTGTCGGCGCGAAGGTGACCGATGCTCGTGCGCACGCACTTTGTTCCGAGCTGCCGAGCCGTGGGGAAATGAGAAATTCACTTTTCATCGGCTGCATTTATTGCTTTAAGTGCGGACTCGAGTACCGAGGCAGCGAAATTATTAATCGCGAGATAAAGGCCTGACCTTTGCCGGACGTTTTTTTTTTACTGACGGCGAGAGGAAGCCTTGTAACGGTAAGGTATTATAAAGAGTTCGCTGAGACGATGCGTTAGAATGTTGTGCGCTGATAAGTTTATTTTTAGCGATATACACCTCCTTGTTGTTTGCAGATTCGACGGAGATGCTTCGCGCTTTTAATTAAAACTAAGAGACTAATAAGGTGCTTTGGTTATTTTTAACTTTGAAGTTTTTTATGCGAGCCGCCGCGGGGTTATTAAATACCGTCGAGTTCTTTTTGGTTAAACGCACTCCGATTGTCTTGTAAACTTTGGCTAATTGCATTTAAGACAAGAGAAAGTAGATAATAATTCAGCTTTAAACGCGAGACCGTGTCGCTTTATTGAATCCTCAAGCGCACGAGGCAAGGTCAGGAACGTCGCGGTTATTCGCCGTAAATTATTTCAATTTTTCTTAATTTTTATTTTCGGCTCAAAAAGAAGCCTCGCTCGCTAATTACCCCGAGTAAAGTGAAATATTTCCTTGTGCATTAAATTCGTCTGTATGAGTAAGCTTTTAAAATGAAAAAAAAAAAAAAATAGCCGGGGCGAACGTTGTCAGGTTGTGCGACGTTGTCGTCTACGCCTTTCCGAGGCGGGACCTCGGGAGACGTCACTCAATCACGTAAGAAGATTAACCCGAATTTTCTGAGAAGCAAATGCGGACCCATAGAATGGAAGATCAGTGACAGCGGCTCGCTCGAGCCTGTAATAATCCTCGGCCCCAGAAATTCCATTTCAAATCGTACACAAAACTGTCCGCCGGAATGAAAGCCGAGAAACCGTAGGTGATGAAGAAAAAAAAAAGAAAAAAGAAAAAAAAAAGGAGAGCGCGCGTCTCTAATTCGGAATCAGATCGAATTGACAGAACCTTTGCATTTTAAATTTCGATCCGTCAAAAGTCTTCCCCGGCCGACGATAAACAATCCGATCCGACGAGCCCCTCGCGCGCAAATTGAATGTTTTGTTATTACAGGCGAGTAAGCGCAGAAGCGCAGAATCCTCCTCCTGAAAAGAGAGCAAAGCGAAAAAGCCGGGAGTGCACAAAGAAAAACGATACCGAACGAGAGAGAGAGAGAGAGAGAGAGAGAGAGTCAGCAATCCGCTGGCAGAGTGTTTTTGAGGCCCTCAAGGTTCCGGCGCATATAAAGCCGCGCAGCCGCGCATTTCATACTCTCTCCGGGGCAGGATTTTTATTTATCGCAAAAAGGCAAGGTGGCACGCTGAGTAGTTAATGGTTATTGGTTTGCAATATCCCCTATAGATATACATCGGCCGAAAGAGCACAAAGGGCGGACACGCGCTCTCTCTCTCTCTCTCTCTCTCTCTCTCTCTCTCTCTCTCTCGCGTAATAATAAATTCTAGCGAGAGAGAGAGAGAGAGAGAGCCAACGTGACTTACTCCGCCGAAGGCAGCGCAGATTCCCAGCCGCGAGTATTAATTGTTAATCGCGCCTCGAAGAACGCCCCGCACTCATGCCCGACGCACTCGCGAAATTGCGCCCCGACCGATGAAAAGATCCGATAACGAGAGGAAACGCCGAGACCCTCTGAATTATTGTTATGCGCCTTTCGGAGAATCTCCGCGGCCCTCCCTCCTTTCTGGGTGGCGATTCTTCATGTACCCTCGGAGCCCTTTTGTCGGGGCATCCGCGCGCTCTTGCGCAAGGGCCTCCTCTCGTCCGATACGCCAGGTCGCAGCGCGAGCGACAAAGAATTTCAAAGATAATGCCTGCTCGACAGCCCGACCGCATGCTAATTAGACAAACGCCACTTTATCGAGATACACTAATTATGCGAGGCCGGCAAAAAAAAAAAAAAAAAAAAAAGCCGGCGGTTTAGATACCGCCAGTCGATAGCTTTTACGGGCGAACTCATCGCTCTGAGCGTTCTCGAACGTTTCACCCAGTTACTTACCCGTGGCGGAGATAAACTAAATTCCAAATGGAACCATAAAGTGCCCGACAATTTCATCGATATTGCACGGGCTGCAGATGGTGAATTTAGATAGACTTAATTTACACAATCGTTATTGTATATATAAAAGCCCGGAGAAAAGTTACATTCGAAAATTTTACTGCGCACTTTATATTCCGTCCGCATTTTCCAATCTCGCGCCTTCGCGCGTGCAGATTGCGCAAGACCGCTACAAGGATTTTACGGCCTTTATAATCATATCAATATAAGCAATATTAGCAAGTGTCGAGATATTTACAAGCGCGATAACGGCTTGTAGAGAAAGAAACTAAGGAACAGAAAAGATGAGACTCACCCGGCTCGTAGAGACGCGGCGGCGGTGGCCAGCGCCAGGTGGGCGGGGGTGCCGGCCTGTCCGGGATCGGCGGCCACCAGCTCCGACAGGACGAGGACCGTCGTGGTGGTCGGGGCCGAGACGGTGGCGCCGTTGGCCAGCGCTCGGGGCAGGTCCTGGTCGTGCTGCAGCTGCAGCGGCGGGTAGTGCAGGTGGAGGGTGGTGGGGCCGCCGGGGGTGGCGGCGCTCCCGGCCACGAAGT
>UCOL01004666.1:0-13880 GCA_900474335.1 Ormyrus nitidulus
TTGATATAAATGGTAATATGTTTTACTTCTTGACTGTCTATGATTTCACGAGTTATTAAATCTATTTTTGTCGCATTATTTCCAAAGTTTGCGCGAATCAATGCGTTTGCAAAGAAAATGCAGTAATAATACAAAATTTGCAAGGTTTTATTTTTTTTAACATTTTTATTTGTAAGCACAAAGCATTTATGTTAATACTAAACAAAAAATTCTTTTGTTATACAAAAAAAGTACATTTTATGCGGAAATGAAACTTAAAAGCTGATAATGCTGAAACAATCACTCAGTATAAAAGCATTAATGATAAGCATTTCTTTAACTATTTTAGTAAACTCAATAAATCGATAACTTGTAAAAGAAATTTTATTGCAAAATGGAACAAAATAAAGCCTGCTAAAATAGCCCACAAAAAGCCCCTGTTTTCTCGATGGTGGGTTCGACTATTGGCTGGTCACTTGGTAAGAAAATAGAACTAAAACACAATATACCGTTCATTTATTTGAATTTTTATTTTGAAGGACCAAGGAAGAAGAGCTTAATTTCAAAAACTCTACGCAAAGTACTCAAGTTGAGAAACAACTTGGACCCCTACAAAGAGTCCGACGACGAGGCGATCTGGTCAGCCCTCCGCGAAGTGGAACTGAATGGACTCTTCGACGCTCTAAACTTCTCCATTGACCGAGGCAGAAGCAACCTCAGATTCGGACAGCGTCAGCTGCTCTGCCTTGCCCAAGCCGTTGTCAAGAAGAACAAAATCCTGATTCTTGACGAGGCCACTGCCAGCGTCGATCCCGCGACCGACCTGCTGATCCAGAAGAAGGTCAGGCTCAAGTTTCAGGACTACAGGGTACTGACCATTGCTCAAAGGTTGAAAACGGTTGTGGGCAGCGATATGATCTTAGTTTTGGATGAGGGAGAGATTGTGGAGTACAATCATCCGAAGGCACTGCTGAATGATGATGGGATGGCGCCCAAGCGGGAAATTCGGGGATCATTGATAAAGAGGCAAATGGTTTCGTTAATTTACGGATTGTGGCTGCGGACTTTCAGTTAAATACAGGTGTTTCGATAAAGTTTATTTGTAGCTCGACACAGGTATTTATTATGCATTTAAAGATAAATGTGTTTGTAAACATCATTTTAATTAATACTAGAGACTGATTTATAGCATTAGATTTATTTGTTCCAGGGATACAATTTCAAGTCTCGGGATCTCACTGCCAACAAAGTAGAAGATAATTTGACAACATCGACATGAAAACGGAATAGGAACATTTTTTACATAAATATTGGTGATAAAACTAATAAAAATACAATAAAAAAAAATTTTGAGTTAGACAATTTTAAGAATACTATTTTATACTTTAACAACAAATATTCGATTAATTTCCTCAATTTAACTTCTATTTAATAACTGAACAGCATTTGGTATTTACAAAACTCCAATTTAAAATCCGCTGCAATAACACAAGAAAACTTAGAAATCGCAATAAACTCTCTAATAATTCTACTTTCATAAACAATCCAAAATAAAGTTATCGCAATCGTGTTTTGGGTTTATTCAAAATTACACTCAAACAAATTTGAGAATCCTACCTCTCAATAAAAACAGACCGATCTGTTGTTCTATTGGATTGGGTGCTTATAAACTGGTATTCGTTTAAATTTACGAAAGATTTAAACTTAAAAGCGCCTTTGATGCATTTCATGTCTAGTTCGGTCCGGTTACAGTTCAGTGTGTTACTGAATCGGTGCATTTCAAGATGGCAACACCTCATCAATGCTAACATGAGGTGACCAAAGTTACAGAGGTCTGTGTTATTATTAAAGATTTTCGCAAATTACCATATGGTGACTAAACCTTAGTAGCTACAATTCTTCGTCAGTAATACGATACTTATCAATCGTTTAGTAAACGTGGACATTTTGCATACATATAAAATATTAACTCTTGACGATGTGATCATCATCGAGACGAATTCAGATATCCTTTTCCACAATTATTTAATAATTATTTTTCTCAAAAATTAATATCCACCTGAAAAATTGTTCTATTTTAATGTTAATTAAAAAAAAAAACATTATATTAGGTGGATTGCAGATAAATTAGAAGTGCGAGGAGTTGCATACAGTGGGTTGCTTAAAATCATGTCACCTGTTGGAAGCTCCACGATTGGTCAAAACAAACTTTGAAACACAAAAAGCGCGCGTAATTTAAAAAAGCAAATCTTTATTTAAACCAATTGCCACCGAATGTCGCTTAAAAAGTCGAAAAAAAAGCCGCGCGCAAGCCTTCGATCGCCTCTGTACTTTATACTATCGGAAGCTCGCGCCTCGAAGTGGGGCGCACTGATGCGCGGAGCGGCCACTCCGCGCCGCTCCCCTTCAACGAGGATCGCATGACTCGCGAGTAGGCGGCTACCGCGAGCGTCGGCGGGAAAGGCCTCCTCGAGCGGCGTGTTCGCCTGCTACAGGGGGTCCCCCGGAACTGGCCTGCTCCACGATCCATACGTCACGCACGCAACGAGGCTTCCCCGCGAGCTTTAACGTCGGGGTTTTCTCCTTTCTTTGTTATTATTATCAAGCCCGAGCGCCGGAGGTGTTACGTGTACAGTCGTGACGTAGCCTAGTCGTAGCTACGTAGTTTGTCGTGGAGGGAGGCTTCGCTGGAGATCGATTGCTCGGTGCTGACTCTGAACTTGGCCTTTGCCGAGAGATTCTCTCTAGTCCGATTATACTTTTTCCACTGTGCAGGGCACGCTTATATGTATAGGCACCGGCGGTGTATCGATCGAAGAGAGGGCTGTCTCGTTTTGTGCAATATCAAGTGGTCTTTAATCGTTTTTCTAAATTTAAGGATTTTCTTTTAAATTTTTTTAGAAAATTATTTCATTTTAATTTATAATTCAAATTATTATTTAATTTAATTACAAATTTAGCAGGAAGTGTTTAATAATTGTTAGTCACGTAAATTTTAAATAAAAAATATTCTAGTATCATTTGTAATATAAAATTAATTACGTGTTTACATTATGATAAAAAATATGTATTTAATTATTTAATTTAACGTTGTATTTTAATACCGAACAAAATTTAATACCCTTGTACATTTATTCCGAAAAATATATTTCAATTAATGTAAATTTACCCTTAAACAGCAATTTGTTAAACTAAAATGATATAAACATGAAGAAAACTAGAAAACGAAAACGAGAATGTAGAAAATCCGTGATCGCACAAACACAAGCAGTTTGGAAAACATGAAATAACTTTCTAGGTGTAGTGTGTACACATTATGCACACTGTCACGCGTAAGATACAGTCGTCGAGAGAGAGGCAGCAGGCTCAGTTTCCAAGTGAGAAAGTTTGGTCGCTAAAGTAGGATGCTCGCCTGATCCTCGAGGAGCTTGGCGGTGTAGAAACCGGTCAAGGAATGCGTGTAATGCGTGTATGTACACGTCACGCCTACGAGGCTTCGCCGTTCACTGACGCGCCTCTCTCGTGTAGATGCACACAGCACACGCGATTGCAAGACGTACACGCGCAAGTCTCGAGCCTCTCTGTCTAAGTGCGCTTGCCGAGCACAAATGCACTCGCTGTGCGTGAAAATTACTCTCATTTTCGACGTATTGGCCATTCGCCTGTTAAATAATTAGTCTTGAGAGTGGTTTGGTTATGAATGGTTGCTATTTAGTGACTTTTTTATGGGATAAATTATTCTCAGAATATTTCAAAATTTATTACTTTTTTAAAAGTACTGAGAACTCTTAAAGTTTTAATCCAAATAAATTTTGTTGGCTATTCTATTGAAACAGCTTTTAATTATTATTTTACAAGTAACTTCTTTTAGAGGATTATACGACATATAAAGTTTTTTTCTTTTGGAACTAAAACGTGTTTTATTTTGTTTAAATAAAACTTATAGAGTAATTAAAATTGTGTAAATAAAGAAAACGTTAAATAAAGAATAATTTTCTAACTAAATTTTGATTAGACCAAAAACTAAAAGTAATTAATTGCGGCACATTACAAAAAAAAAGCTTGTTCTTGTAATACATTTCAATTGCATAATTATAAAATGATTTTTTAATTTATTAAATTGGTACTTTAAACAAGGAGTTATGTAAATAAAATTTCTGTACTCAATAATCTTGCTTTATATGTAATTGGTAATTTATTAATTTAGCAATGATATAATGGTAAAGTCAAAATTACCGCTTGGTTTACTTACAGCATCACAGATGTCAGTAAAGAATTTTACTCAGTAGGTAATTGTTGCGTAGGTAATCTACTCGTTAAATTATTATTATAATCAATAAAAAATGTAAGTTTTAAATCATTATATTATACAAACAAAGCAAGCTTAGTACAAATTGTGTATACACATTTTTTTGGCAAGTAGAAAGACATGATTTATATTTTAACTTTATATAGCGGTATACTTGTTAACTGAAAGCAAAATTTGCACTTGTCGATATATTTTTCTGATAAATTTGCAGTGTATACATTTTAATAATATTATGTTTGTTATAACAAATCATCTTGCCTATTACAATTATTAATTAATATCCGCCAATTTTTTATTTATCCAAAATATTTCATTACTTGTCAACAAAGAAAAACAAAATCTTTCTATACATATCGATTTATTTTACTGGCAAATTTACAACGTACATATTTCAATAATATTACGTTTGTTATAAAAAATCATCTTGTCTATTACAGTTAATAAAAAACCACCAATTATTACATTTTTCCAACAGTAAAATGGAAGTGAAAACCACTGTATAATATAGTTTTCAGTCAACCTTTAAGCTACTCTACCAGTACTCGTAAATAAATAAATACTTATAGTACAAATGGGACATGAAAAGTGAATTGAATCACTTTCCAAAAATAATTTTCCTGGAGGCTCCAAAGTTCTGGCCAGATTGAGTGGCACCCTTGTTGCTACCAGCTTGAAGACCAATGACAGCCCCTCCAGCTCTGAGCTGCTCTTCCGTGAAGTACCTCTTGTGCTCATCAGCTGGTTTTGGTCCCAGCCATGGTCCACGCCATTCCGGATGCCTGTATGTCTGCAAATTTTATTTTAATCAATCTAATTATCATTCTGGTTATTGGGAAATTATAAGTTTTTTAATTTGTGTTATAAGTAATCTACGGAAACTTCGATATTAATTAATTTTTCCTTTATTCAAAGTATTTTACTAAATAAATTTTGTAAGACTAGGTTTAAAAAGAAAAATGGGTTCTACAAGGTTTAAAAAATAATTCAAATCAAATCTATAAAAGTATTAAAAACTGTTATGCTTAAAAAAACGATTAATTACCGCGCGACCAATGGCGAAGATGGTGTTCGTGACTTGGGCGATGTTTTTACGATCCATCAAGTCAACGGCCTGGAATAAATCAACATCAGGTACTCCGTAACTGATGCAAGCTTTCTGGAACCTGAAATTAAAGTGCAAACAAATACGTGTAAATAAAATAAGATTTTATAAACAAATTATATTCGTGTTGAACTGAATTTTGTAAATATGGAATTTTTAAACGAGTCTCTTTCTACTTGTAAATTGTTTTGCAACTGTTAATGTTAATTTTGTTTATTGTTAAAGCTTTTTTCCTAAAAGTTTACCAATGCGATAATACATTTTAATTCTGAAGTTAGATTGAGTAAAAAGATTTAAAAGTTCGAGAATTTTTTTGACATTTTCAAACGTCTTTTAATTTTTAAGTTAACAAATTGTTATAACAAAGAATTAATAACGTACAATCAAACGAAGAAAGCGACCTAAAGCCGCATTCGTTAGAGAGAAAATTTAGGTTCAAAGATAGCTCATCGCAATTTATTTTATTGCAAAAAAACAACATCGCCATTTGTATCAACCTTTCCTTTTTCAAAATTTTCGTGAATTCGGAAATTTAATTTTGTAATTCGAACCAGGAAAGCAGAACCGCCTGAAAACTTCCAGCTCTCGAATTCCAAAATCGCCGGAGCAACGAGAGCGGGAGAGAGAGAGAAAGAGAGAGAGAGAGAGAAAGCTGCAGCTTTATCCACTCGTACTTACATACACTGAAAAAGAAGCGCAGGAGCTCGCTCCCGGAGCTAATGAAAAGCGTCCCTCCAAGATCGCTTACCGCCTGATAGCCGTCGCATCCGCGCTCCCGCTAATTAAACTCCTCGAGGAGCATTTTCCCTCACCGACGCTCGCGCACACTCGCCCGAGGCGGCTGCCAAGACTCGCGGCGGTTCTGTGCTCCGAGTATCGCGGACCAGGGGCTAAACCGGCGCGTGGGAGTACTGAAAAAGGGGTGTTCGCGAAGGGAGAGAGAGTGAGAGAGAGAGAGCTCCTGTAAATTACAGGAAACAAAAGGGGGTCAGGACGAAGCTCCTGCCGCTCGATGTTGTCCGCGGAGGAGCGCTCGCTTAGCAGAGCCTGGCCATTGTCTTGGCGTTAATCAGCGCGGGCTACTAATTAACGCGGAGCCGCGAGGTCCGAGAGTAAATGAGGAAAGCGCCGCTCAAATGACGCGGCGGGTGTGCAGCCCGAGCAGGAGAGCAGTACGGCCAAAGGGGTAATTCGCTTCATTGCGAAACGGAGACAGAGGCAGTAATTAGTGCCGAGTTTAAAGGGGGTCGCTGCGCGGCAGGAGGTCGCCGTCGGGCTGCTCGCGCACCGGCTTTTAATTGATGCTGGGAGCGGGACGCTCCGACGTCCCCTGTTTTACTCTCCGGTTGATTGAATTTTTTCAAGCCCGTTTTTTTTTTTTTTTAATTAATTAATTATCGAATTTTTAGCTTTAATTTCGCTTGATTCCTCTGCTTGAATACTTTATGATTATTTTTTCATTATTTAAATGTCGAAATTGAATATACTATTTAGAGTTGTTTGAGTTTGATGGCACTAGTATATGAATAATAATGAAAAGGTTCCAATGGTCTCATTGCCAATAATTAATATGTATATATATTTATAATAAGTCTTATTTCAATCTTTCAACCGTCTCTATTATTTCGACAATCAAATAATAATATTATTGATGGTTAAGGCATTGATTAGTCTACTTCGAGATACAAAAATTCACCCGTCAGTCAGAAATTTTCAGAGACATTGTAAAACATTGTTTAGCGGATTTTTCGGTGGGGAGAATCGAGCTTGCTTACTGCAATCGCCCTAAAGAAAAATGCAAAAAAGTACCAAAACCAACGGACTATTACAAATATAGTTAATTCTGCCTCTGAATGAAAAAAATCTTTTTCATTTGAAGATTTATAATGAATTCTATGGAGAACCCTATAGGATGGAGACGGTCAAAACGTTGAGATAAAGACTTAGCATCTACCGTTGACGTGTAGTGAGACTACTAAAATTTTTTTATTGTATAATAATGAATATACCATTTGGATCAAAACTATATATATATATTAATTTCTAGAAAGAAAGTTGGAAAGACGAATAAATATACGTTTAAGCCATTTGCACATCAATACAGAATTTTGGACAATTTTAACCTTTACAGGTCAGCACTTTGATTTTAAAATTAGTATTTTTTTAATAACAATGCACGATTAGAAGTTTTGAATTTTTAAAACCTTTTTTTTAACCTTTAATATTAGAGGACCGGCATTTTCACTTAAAAATCAATATTTTTGAAAGGTAATTCATGTACGATAAACGCCAAGGTAGTGGAGACAACGGATATTTTTAATAAACAATAATTTTATATTATTATTAATCATAGCGAAAATGTTGAAAAACGTACAGTTTTTATTTTACTATCAACTAATAGGTATTAACAGAAATTAAAAAAAAAATGTTACGCCCGAGTAGAAAATCCCAAGTACGGCAAGACAAGCTCCCGAGGTATACCAACCCATAAAAAAGTACGCGCAATAAACAATCCAATTTCTTCATTAATCAGCGCGAGCCAAGTCGACGAAATTAATACTAGATATATAATCATTATCAAAGTTGCACGAATAACGCCGCGACCTAGAACGTCGAATAACTCTCGTTACGGAGCACGTGCTCGGCAGCAGCAGCACCGGTAGCACTGTACATAGCTTCTGACCTTGTTCTCGCCGTGGAATGCGCGATCAGCTGCTCGGCCTCCTGCTCTCCGGATCAGCAGCGCGTCTGCCGCATATGAGCACCAAACAACAGCGCGATTGTACGCGTACGTGCACGCCGCGCCGAGCCGGAGTATCGAGCGGAAAACGTCTGCCGCGCCGTCTCGCCGTTGCACCTTCGATTACCGCGTGGTATAAACTAGTCGCTCCAAGAATCCTACGTAACACGCTCAATATCGGTAATTGATTCGCTGAATAGGGTTCAAGGTCGCTGCTACTACGTAGACGGCTGAAACCGCCTATAGGCTTATAAGTTGGAGGCTGTTTTCATTCAAAGTAGAAATGTGTAAGAAGCACGGAGATGCCGTTTACGTACATTTATGAGTAGTGTGCGAAAGTTTTGCTACGACCAGGGGCGATTACGGCTGTTTTTTTTTTCCTAATTATGTGCTTTGCAAAGAAACGATCGTCCAGGCTAGTTTGTCGCGATAACGCACGAGCGAAAATAAGTGTTCTCTTAATTGCAGTTTACTAATGCACGTCGGGAATTATCGCGACTGCCGGCCGAGCCCAGCGGTAACGCGCTTCTGAAACGAAAGCTCGTCCCACGATCGCCGCAAGCGCACCGACGCGAGGCGCATAGCCTTAGCTGCCAGACCAATGCTCACGGAGCCGGCATCCACCAGAGCAGCATGAACGAGGCGGAGGCTCTCGGCTCGGTCGGTTTTCGCGGAGCCCCGCGGTGGCTCCTCGCCTGTCCTGCTGCTCGCATAAAAAGGGAGTAGTGCGGAGTGGCCGCGCTGCGCATCGTTCGCCCCCACTACCTAAGTCTAAGCCGCTCGCACTTGCCTCGCCGCACGTTCGTGTCTCTCTCTTAAAACGCCGAAGCCAATCCCAAGAGAGTAACACTCACGCGACATGCGCACTTTATGGCCGCCCACTTAAGCCGAGTACTGGCACGGGATCGAGCCCTAGAGCCGGGACGCGAGTGCGAGCGCACCGCGCGGCCGGGCTCGCCGGGTGCGCGCGCACCACCTCCGCAAAAAGCTCGCCGCCGATATTTTGCAACTCGCCGGGAAAATTTTGTGGAAATTGTTTATACGCAGTCAGGAAATAGAAATCGCCAGGAGGTAGCTCGATGTTTATAACAAACGTTACATTTTTGCGCGCGCCGCGCGCCGCGCCGGCCTGCGCTCGCTCTCGCTGGCTCGAGCTCGTGTATGTGGACGCGCGCGCGCTGGAATTTTCATAACGAGCTGCACCGGGACGAGCGCGAGCTTCGCTTTGTAGCTCTGTAGCTTTGCAATTTGCGAGCGTTTTACGCTCGTTGGGCTTAGTCCTTCGTTTAGCCTACGCTCCGATTTTCCAGAGCCACCGGCTCTCATAAATCGCAAGACGCTGCGCTCTCCTGCTTTCTAAAGGAGTTTTCCGTGAGTCGAAAAGGAGGGACTGTGCTTAATCGGTAAATGAAGTTTCCAATGGTACATTACCTCCTCGCATGCAAATATTTCATCAGGATCCTAGCATTGCGTTAAAGGCGTTTAAACATTTCTATAGTGCATCTAGTCTTTGAATCCCACGTTAATTGCTTCCCCGTCTTTAGCCGTAACTTAACATTTTCTATATGTATGGGCGAATCTTCGATACACCGATGTTCGTGTGTTGTAATTTTTCATATTTTGCTAAATTAAGCTTTTTACTCCCATTTGTAATTATATTAGCCAAGAATAGCTTATCGAAGTCTATTTCTTACTACTGATTTAACTTCAACATTTTTAGATCGTTATTGTACGTAAAATTATTTACCGGATTTTATTATTAATGCAATTTGAACTATTTATTTGAATTTTTAATAATAATTTCTTTATTAAATAAGAATTTATCAATTTAAAATTTTCTCATTCCAATTCCAGACAAAATCTTAAAATTCGGCTATTTTGTTTTTTAGCGAGAATGTAATCGTAAAATATATTCAAGAAAAAATAATCACATTCAATACAAAAGTCTGATCCATTTAATCCAAAAACTAATAAAAGAACAAATAGTCAACACACCTATCGTCAAGCGAATTTAAGGCCTACTCAACATCTTTACGATCAAGTGATTTTTACGAACTCAGACGTTGCAGACGCTCCGTTATCAGGTTTCCACGCCGGCAAAAGAGCCATTTTTAACGCAAACCCATTGATTAAATTTCGCGCACGCTCTGCTCCCCTGCCGCCGTTGCACAATCGACAGAGTGCACGAGAGAGCAGTCGAAGCAATTCGATCGCTCGATTATTGCCGAGGTGGGAAAGCTCGCGGGACAAATCTTCTCTCTCGGAGTCCAATCGAGAAATGGTTTGGACGCAAAACATTGTCGATTGCGTAAAAGAGAGTGGAGACCAGGCGACAATCACGGCGCAGGAGGTCGAGCGAGCGACGAGGCGTAATGCCGTCGCGGTTCATGTAGCTTTTCGGTGTAACTTGTAATTAACGTTTTAATTTACTCGTTTTCGAATTGATTTTTTTTAGAAATTTTAGTAATTCTCTCTTCTACGATGCTTTTTGATCATTTCAATCTTCATTGTAACTTGAATTTTTGAATTTTACAATTACCAAATGTTAATGGTTAAACATAAAGCTAGTAAATGCAAAAGATTGATAAAATAAAAATATTACTGATTAAGGTTGTCCATCATCTTGTAGTCTCCTCCGGTTGTGTTGATTTTTGGGACCAAGCCTGGCTGCAGCTTATTCATTAAAGTGCAGAGAATAATGCCGTCCCTCAAGGCATCTTCATAAGGAACTAGAACAAATATTGATTTTTGAAGTTAATTGTTAGAATTTAAAAATTTTTTGTTCTTCTAAACTCTATTATTTATGTTTTTGTTAATTCATGAAATTCTTTATTTATAAATAAAAAAGTGTTTAAATGTCTCCGAAGTTTTTTCGAAAATCTACAATGGCTAATAAAAATCAATATAAGGTTATTTTCTATTTAATAAGTATATAAAAATAGTTCGATAAATGATTGCGACACAGTTAGAGAAAGTTGAATTACCCACGATGTAACGCAACTAAAATTACACGTTACTCAAAAACTACATGTATGTAAGGAAGTTTCAATGCTAATTTTAACGAGCCTATACGTGGAGCGAAGTGCACCATTAAACCCCGAAGTGGAAAAAGCTACCGGTGAGGTTCTGGGCTGCGCTCGGTGCATTTTAAACAAACTTCACTCGAAAGACATGATACCCGCGTAGTTTCCGAGGTATGTAACGCAAGATGTAACTTCCAGCGCGCGATGTAAAAGCTGACCTCTTTTGCACGATAAGCTCCTGCTCGAACTTTACAACTTCGCAGTTTTGCGAACAAACATTTTACAGTAACATATATGCAAAATATACTGAAAGTGCAGTTTCAACATAGCCGCCGCCGCGGCCGCCGCGAGCGTATGATGGTCCCTGGCTCCCAACGCTCGCGCGTAGACTCCTACTAGCAAACCAAAAAACGCATTACACGAGAGCCCTCCTCGGCGCGGCTGCTGCTCTGCCCTCTCGGCCGGTTCCACTTTTACTCATGCAAAATCCGCGTTCCGCTCTTCCCGCGGCGAGCGGCAAAAGCGCGCGCACGCGGATCGAGTCCGCCGACAGGTGTCGGGGCTCCGCCGGCAGCAGAGCAACATCATCGACTAACTGGCTCGCGCGAGCCGCGACCAGCACGCGCTCATGCAGTCCCGCTATGCCAAGAGGCTCGCCAAGGGGGCATCGCATTTTTTATCCATCTCCCGAAGGACCCGACGGCTCGGCCTCCTTCCTTCGATCGGCTTCGACGGGAGTGTATCGCTTGTCCCCGCTAGAAAGAAGAAGGAGTGCCGGCCGGAGTCTTTCCGACGCGGAATCCCGAGCTCGTTTCTCAATTTTTTTGCCGTCCCCCTGGAGGAGGAGGAGGAGGAGGAGGCGGAGGAAGAGGAGACGCCATCGGAAGACGAGCCGCATCTCAAGCTGCCAGGCTGCCAGCAGGGCTCAGGAGCTAGGCCGCGCCTCCCACGCAACCCCCCCCGAATGACTCGGCGGCGCCACCCCCCTTTTTTGTCGTGCGGCCGCGGCAGCTCGGTGTGCGCCTATATGAGCTCATCGATGCGCATCGGCAATTGGCGCCCGCCACTGCCGTTCTGAAACTGTATCGAACCGCACACCGCAGGGGCGGGAGGCGCGGCTCCTGCATGCGCGGCTTGGCTTCTACGGCGCTTGCTTTTTTCGGCTACGCGCAGAGAGAGAGGAAGAAAGAATTATTCAATGGATATTGGGTCGCGAGAGAGAAAGTTCGTGACGGACGCTGGATACGCGCTTCCCCGGCATCAGGCGATCATGTCGATAAGCGTCATTGATATTGTGATTTTCTTTATAAATAAGGAAAACGCCGACCTACGAGCTGGCTTATTCGGCTCGGCAAGACTTTGACAAATTTTCGTGCAGCTGCAGTCGAGCGAGAAAAATAGTACGATCAAAGGAAAAAGTTTAGATTTATGTCTAATATTTAGAGCTATAAATTTAAAATGAAAATTTTAATAATCATCTTGTTCAAAGTTAAGTTTCACTTTACTAATGTGCAAAACTGATCGACTATGCAAAGTTAAACCAATTAATACATAATTATCTGTAATTTTTTTTTTATTTCGATTTAAATCAATTTGTTAGTTGAACAATTTAAGATATTTAATCATTCTTAATTAAATGTAAAACGGAAAAAAGGATTTTTGAGCTTTGAACAATATAGCCAATTAAGTTACAGCGTTTGTTCTGTTCAAATTAATTTGTTTGAATCAAAGTTAACTTGCTTAAAATGGAATAACTATCACTATGTAAAAATAATCCTTAATGTGAGAAAATGTAGAAATAGTTCGATCTGAGTACAGTTGCAAGAAAATTAAATCGGCTTATATTCGCGAACGATTCCTAATAACCAGAATGTTCACAGTAGTATATATCTTCGACGATAAGGCAGGCTTTATATTATGAAAATTAATAATACCTTTTACTTTTAAAAGAAGACAATTTCCTATTAAATTGGCCTTTTCTATTATGGACTATTAACAAATCTCAGGGGCAAAAATTTAAAAATATAGGAATTGACCGGTTTATGTTGTAATGTCTATGTAGAGTTAGATCATGGGATTTGTTAAAAATTCACCTTGGAAATTATAGGCAAAGAACTCATGTTAAAATTTACTTATATAAAGAATTATTTCAGTAAAATGTTTTTATTTTTCATAAATTGTTATTAAAAATTTACTTTGATCTGAATTGTATAATCTTTATAAATTCAATAAATTTATTTTAATATAATTTAGTTTTTAAATATTAATAAACGAATTGTACGATGAATCTAAGAACATTTAATGCGCGCTAAAGACCGCTCTAGTAATGCTAACATCTCAATCAACTCAAATGTGGAAAGAATGAGAAATAAAATTCTAAGGAATAGCTTTTTCAGTGTAAGAACCTATTTCTCATCTGATTCAAATAATAAAGTTTACAATGCAGCAGAACTCGCTTTCGAGTTGATTTTCTCAAAAACATACACGTCAGTGTGTTAAAATTTTCTAAAATTAATAAATATAAATAAATATTCGAAAGAGATAAAATTGGCGAAAATAAATAAATAAAAGCAGTGGTTCGAATTAATCATTCAATTTCATCTCTTTCGTAATTTAAAATTACAAGCGACATTCAGGCGCTCCGCGCGCTCTAATTTTATTACAAATATTAGAAATTTATTCCTTATGCGAATTTCAAATTATAATTCATTACTGCCATGTAGAAAA
>UCOL01004667.1:0-13886 GCA_900474335.1 Ormyrus nitidulus
ATTATATATATATTAAGTGTATAATATTTATTTTTTGTATATAATTTATTTTTTTTTGTTAAAGATGATTTTCTTCAAAATTTTTTTTTGGTGTAAGACCCCCTTAATTTCTTAATTTCCGTAAACGTTTTTAACAATAGTAACTATGCACGTATAATATTTTAACGATGAATTAATAAATATTAAGATTAATGTTAGATTAAAATTATAATTTACATATCGTCTAATCCTCTCTTAAAAAAGTAATGATGGAAAAGTGAAGCCGAAAATGGATTGGTTGATTCCGATGAGTTGAAAAATGTGATTGGTTAATGATGCCGCTCCCCTGGTAGCAAGTTTCCGATAATATCACTAGAATCTAGTTAAAATGTCCAAATCTAGCTAGATTCTAGCGATATTATCGGAAACTTGCTACCAGGGTCCAGCACATATCTAAAAACTTCCTGCGATTGGCTGTAAGTTCGAAATCAACAAGTGTATAAACTTAGGAAACTTACAGGTTAAAAATCACGTTTATAAAGAGCTTTTCTCTCTTAAAAAAAATAGTTGAATGTTGTCAAGCATTTAAAGTAATTTTGATTTTCGGTAAAAAGACAGGCGTATTTGAATTTTAGAAATTTAATTTTTATACTTGAATAAAATATTTAAAGTGTTATTATTACATTAAAATAGAATGAAAGAATTTCGGTTTTTTGGCTTTTAAGAATTATCATTTAAAATAATTCAAATTAGTATGTAAAAAAAGTATAACTCATAACCTAAAAAAGAAAATAGTACGCGCGAAGCGCGTTTGAATGTACCTAGTATTTTAAAACATCGCAATTTGAACGTGTAACGATTACTAGAAAAAAGAAAGCACAAATATAAAAATGTAAGAACAAAAATTATTGACACAAAACAGACAATCCTTTCTTTTAAAAAACGATGACCGAATTTTGTAAAGCCTTTGGAGATTGATTTTGATTTATCTGTAAGAATTTATTGAGCGCGAGGATCCACTATATTCGCTAAGTTTGATTTTTTTAAATTAAATTTTTATATTTAACTATAGTTAAAGCTAAATAATTAAGTTAAAATAGAATTAAACAATTTTCGTTTCTTTATTTTATAAAAACTATCTCATAATTTAATCATTTAAAATAATTAAAACTAAATTATAAAGAAAATTTGCATTCATAACCTTAAAAAAATATATAGTTCGCGCGACCGCGTTTGGATTTAGCTATCTATAATCTATCCATAATCAATTGACATTCTAAATAAACTTTTTACCATTATTTGTTTATTCTTACAAAATAAGCAATTTATGTTCGATGCTTCTTCAAAGAATCAATAATTATAGTATTTTTCTCTTTCTTTTTAAGACTAAACTAAAAATTAAAAATAATTCAACGATATTAAACTGCAAAATTATTTACGAAATGCAAACTGCTATCGTAAAACGACTAAAATCTCAAATTACTAAAACTTACAAAATGGTAAAGTGCTCCCATAAGAATAAACGTGCAATAAAACATCAACGCGCAGAGGCAGAATAAAGCCAACGCGCAAAAATACGCGCGACAACTCAAATCGAGACAGAGCTCGAAAAACTAAGTAGTCGAAGAATATAAGACGAACGCAGGGAGAAAACGGAAGCTCGGTGAATTAATGAAAAGGGACTTAGGAGTCAATGAAAGAATTTCCAAGAAGTTCTGCAAGTGGGTAAACAGCGGGAAGGACCCTATCGTAAAAGCAACAAAGCGAACCTCGGGAAATAATGAAAACGTGCACGACAATTTGTGTAATGATCCTTCAAAGAGCCTTTTGATCCCGCGGGACTTGACTCGTGCTTCCACCTCTCGATCTTCGAGTTGTGAAACGATCGCTGCACTGCGCGTTTCGGTGAGCTGCTTTAATTGCCCTGCTGCATTGCGACTGTAAAAAATGCTCTTTATGGCGACTGCTTCTTTACTCCTTCCTGCTGATGGAAGATGCGTTATGTTTTATTCCCTTGACGTTTCTGAAATTTACTTTTAGCTTTTCCCGAGCTATAATGGTGGAAAATATTATATTATTATTTATTAAGTCTTCAGATTAATTATTTACTATATATATATATTTGTTATTAATATATAAAAATGAGTATCAATGAGATTTGTACTCCAAAAAAATTAAAATTATTTTCAGTGTCTAAAAATAGTTAATTAAGGAATAATATTTTAAATGTAATGTTTTTCTAAAATATTATTTAAAATTTTAATTTATTATTATTTGTATACAAAAAATATATTTTTCCACTTAATATACAATATTATAAAATGTAAAACTAATAAAATTAAGTTATTTAAAATATCTATCGGGATTTAGAAAGGACAACAATTTCACTTACTCATATACAATATCAAAAACGATTACGAAACCTGTCGGTGGTTATGCAAATATCCATAAAGTTTAAATTAAACACGTCAAGTTACAATTTCATGTTCTCCAAGCACGAAAGCAAAGCACACCATTTATCTAAAATCTGAAACGACTTTGGTATCGCATAACGACTATACTTAAGAGATATAAACCTTTTAAGCCTTTTCCATTTCGAATTAATCGCAAAGAAATAAACCATCAATCACTCTACTCTTAATTTCCAATCTAAATGAAATCAAGGAAATCAAGGCTATTTTAAGATATAACTAATTTTAGTTAAAAATTAATTGGCAATTAGATTTTTTTTTATTTTTTATTTTTTATTTATTTATTTATTTATTTTTTTTTTGCTTGATTAAAAGTAAAATGTTTTTCAATTTTAATAACTGAAATATAAAAGTTCTTTAAAATCCAAGAATTAAATTTCAATTTATTAAATGTGAATGATTTTTAAACTGGAATGTGTATTTAAGTATAATAAATGCATCATAAAAATCCATTAGTTCTTTCAGAAAAACATTTATAAAATCCTAGAACTGGTGGAGTCCATTCCAACGGTAGCTCATACTTTATTATTTTCCCAAAGTTTTATAAGCCGATCTAATATTCTTCAGTTAGCTTTACAATACCTTGAATAATACTACTCTTATCTTTATTATTACGTACCATTGAAAAGCATCACAAAATAATATCAAAAAATACCATTACGAACATCCGCAACATCTCCCAATGCGTGAACACTAAAAAATCTTGCACGATTTATCCCTCGCTTATCTGCCGGGAAAAAGAGCCCGAAAGCTTTTGCAGCCGTGTCGCGTTTGAGGCGCAAATTAGAGAACGCCTTAGGGCCCTTTGACGCGTCGCAGGGTGTTGCTGACGCGCCTTTGACCTTGGCGCCCCTTGGCGAGCAGTCGCGACTACTTCGGAAAGACGGGCCGCCGTCAACCGAATCCGTCGTCTTTGAGACGGAGGCCTTGGAACGCTTCCTTTGACATTCGCCCAGAAGCTCGTAAGCAGTTTTGATTAATGGCTGTCTCTGCCTGATTTTGCTGAGAGTTTGTTGTCGAGGTTGATAAAGCTTTTTGAACAAGTTTCTTGTAGGCTGGAAATTGGTGAAATATCAGTTTTTTTTTACCAAATTATAGTTTATAAGAAAAACGTCACAGTTTTAGTTACGAAAATTTCAAACATTTTTATAGAAATGTGGAAATCGCATCCAGCTTCAACAAGTTTTAAAGGTAGACTTTTCAAAAGTATTGTAATCATCAAATAAAATTTATTTTAATTATTTGATTGAACTTACGGTCACTACCTAATCCAATAAGTACTTTTATTTTTGTATAGCTATTTAATGGAAGTTTCCTCCATATTTTTACGTTGAAAGGTATATCAAATTTCCAACGAAATATTATTCATGACCCGAGCAAGTCACTCTCGTTGTTTCTTGGCGACATTCAGAAAAAACCGAACAAGACAGATTGCGGACATGGTCTTACTAAGCCAGAGATGCTTTTCCTTATTTTTTTTTATGTTATGAAATTATGTTCGGTTAATATTATCAAGATTCTAATAAGAATTATGAAAGAAATTATTAAAACATTTGTACCAAATTAAAAACGATCTTTCTCCATGAAGTTTTTTCCAAATATTTTTATTAAATTTCGCTTGCCAAAATTTATACAACACAACAATTGTTCTTTTTTTTTTAAACAGGAGCACATAGTGATTTGTAGTACAGATTCAAATGTCAGTCGTGCAAGGAAATACGCGCAATGAGTTTTCGTGTCCAATGAATCTAATTGATGCTTCTATTGAGCGAGCCTAATTAGTTACAATCGAATGATTCTCCGATTGCGGCAATAATCGAAAGCAGGATGTTCCGATTGGTTGATTAATATGCCGACTCAGTTTGCTGTGGCTTCCTGATTCACGCGGAGTATTTTCTTCGTGCACCCCTGCAATATATTTCTGGGTTTACTACCATTCGTTTTTAAAGTGATTGTTATTGTGTTGTGAATATTTTTCGATAGACAAATAAAGTAACAAATAAATATACCTTTTTTTTAATAATTCTAGTAACTTATTAAAAAACCTGCTAAGTGTTCATTGATTTCATTAATATCTGTGATAAAACAGTAGCTAAATTATAAAGAACTTTATTTGAGGAAAATTAAATTTTGATGAAAATGAAATTTATAAGATTAAAATTCTTTTTTTAAGCAGACGAAACTCATCTTTTAATAAGCTTTTGCAATAACGCAACAAAATATTCATTTAACAACGATTAAAACCCCCTTAATATAATCGAATCGACGTTCAAATCACCGGCAAATTGAATGAATTGAATAATTTCAAAATTAATAAGAGCCGCTCGAATCGAAAAACTGAATAAATATTCTAAGCTCGGCAAAAAGGCTGAATGAAAGATGCGCGCAGGCACGTACTACAAGGAGGAAGACTCGCGCAAGAAAACGCCGCAGAGGAAGAGGGAGAAAGATGGCCGTTACGTCGACGCAGACCTTTTTGTATTCGGTGATGCATTAGCATGACGGTATCGGTTTGTCGTGCGTCAGTCCTCGTCGAGTCATTAAAAGCTCTGCATCGTCGATCTCGAACAGCGTCTGTCGACCGGGAAAGTCTTATCTTTTGAGTTCCTGTGCTTTTATTTGCCCGCGAAAATTTGAATTTTCTTTCCCTGATTCTCGGTGAATGAATTAGAATTTGTATTTTAACTGAAGTTTTAGTTTTAAATTCACTTTAAGGTGGTTCTAGATCGGATGAGATAAAAAATTTGAGTTACGAAGCTTTATGATACAATTCGAGTTGCCTATAATTAAAAGTTCAACTTGAATATTGGTGTTTATACAAAATTTTAAATAGAGCATTTTATAAATGGATACATTTAGTTGATTCTTACCAAAAATAAAAGTGATAATTTTTCGAACAGTAAATTAGGTTGTACATTTTAACTTTAATTATTTAAAGTTTCATTGCAACATTACAAAACAAATAAAGTAAGGTTTCAATGTCATTGCTAATTAAGTAGCTTTTTAATCCTTATTAGTAAAAAATTTACTGCCCGAACAGTTATTAATTAATATCGACTAAAAGACGTAATTCGCGTTTTTACAATCAGCAGACAGAAAATAAGTTATCGACGTTAAAGTGCCAATAGTTGAGTCATTTAGCTTGTCAGAAAAAGAAGTGGGCTTTTCAGGAAAAAGTGAACATTAATGTCTGGTTTACGACGTCCGCGCGAACCGATTAATCCTGCAGCAAACATGGAAATGAAGCGAGGTGTCATTTGTCAAAAGGAATTGATTCCTCCAACGGTCGCGACCTCTGAATAATAATGGCCTTTTCATGAAGTGCTGGAAAGCGAGCTACAAAGAAGTATAAAAGCAGCAAAATGAACGCCGAAGCTTGGCTCGATTACGATTCCAAGGTAATTCAAGTGTTTATTGCGAGGGATTGATATTTTTCATAAGAATTTATTCGTGAGTAAAATAAGAAATGGTTAAAGTAAAAATTGAAATAGTACCTACACTATTCAGTGTTACAATTAATTTTCAAGATTACATACTATTATATCAAATATCGTAATTTATTATTCAATTTTACTTAAAAACTGTGAAAAGAAGTTGATACATTTTTGAATGGATGCAGAAGCATTAACGTCACTTTGCTTTTTACATTGTAAAAGCTGACATTCTATTTTATGAACATTTATCGATCTAATCATACTCTAAAAGGAACTCTTGCACGACTAAGTGCCACTTATATTGACAATATTATTTCTTAACTTTTTTGATCGCTTATTACCTGGCATAAACTCTTGAAGGCTTTTTTCTCCGAAGTGTGACTTTTTGCGTTGCGGCTGGCAGATGCTCTTTGCTATTATTTTATTGTTTTCTTAAGGCAGACGCTGTTATGTAAGGTGAATTTGACGCATTGAATTATGGAGATAATGTATTGCTGTCAATGGAAAGTACATTTTTTCATACTCGATTCTCTGGATGTAAGTTGTTAGGTATTTAAAATTATGATTATTCAATGCGAATTATAATTTAAAAATTAAATTGCACGTTCGTGAAATGAATGCGTGCTCAATTAGTATGGATAGTAAAAAATACTAATGTATGCAAATTTTAATTTCAAAATAACAAAAACTGATTAAATTAAATTTTTTAAAAAACTCGAGCTTTGCCAAAATAGTTTTCATTTTACTACTTTTTACTGCTAAGAAATTGGTTATTCAAACAAATTAATTTTGAAAATATATAGATAATGATTACAGCATGATCAAGTTTTTAATAGAATTAAGTAACGTTAGAGGTTTTAATGAAAGAATATTTTTAGATGTATATTTCTTAATATAGAAGTATTACATGATGTATTGCTAATAGCGTATCATTAATAATATTCCACTGAACTTTTTTGTTTGACCTGATTCATAAGAGTCTCAGTAACTTGTACTTTTATAATATAATTTTTTTAATTAAAGTTAATAATCCTCGACCAAATTAGGCCCAAAATTTATAAAGGTAATTTTAATGTAAAATTGCTACGTATAAATAAATCACTGTTCTCTTCATTAAGTTTGCTTGAAAAGTTAAACAGTTTTTGTTAAATAATTAGTTTAGATAAAAACTTGAGCGAACTTTTCACTCCTTCGGCGTTGCTAATGACCGAACTTCGTAAAAAAGTCTCACAAAAACTTCTTGAATGAATTTTCCTAAACAGTTAACAAAAAATTCCCATTTTCTTGCTCAATATTTTATTTAAAATAGCACAATTCTGCTCTACTATAAAACTATACGATCCATTAGTTTGCAAATCAGAAACTATTGAACTTATCTTTTATTTAAAAAGAATATTTTTTTTAAAGTTTCTTATAATTAATACAGGGTTGTAGGCCTTATGAAGTTCAATTTTGATTTATTAATTACTTTATGGAAGAAAATACATTCAAATTGTTGTATGTAAAAATTTAGTATTAGGTCTCTGAGTACCATGTAATTTAGTTAAAAATTTTTTTGGACGCATTTTTAGGCATAATAAGAATCTAATTTAACAAAGAGGATTTTTATTCACAAAAAATTTGCCATGAATCGAAAACTCAAGGTGCCTATCTTATTTTTCGGTTGATTTATTTACGAGACTTTTGTACTTTTTAAATAAAAATAGATTCTTCACCTTTCCGGAAGAACTTTAAAAATCTTCTAAAATTGTTCACGTTTCTAAAGCAAAAGTCAAATAAAACAAATGTTTATCCATTTAATTCAACGCCCAGTTGAGTTATTCAACAAGAACAAACTCACCGCCAATAAATTCCCTGGAAATACTCAGATCGCCTCCATGGGGGACCAACTAATTCGCGTCGAAGCTGCAACGCGCAGTCGTAAACAAGCCCCCGAGCTCGTGAAAAAGTAAGCGGTTCCCGGAGACTGATGCCGATCTCGGAAGAGATTCCCCGCATGCATTCTTCAAGGTCCCGCTCCTCGTCCCCCGTAGCGAACTTGCCACTCAATGAGCTCTCGTCTCTTCTCGACGGAAACTGCGAGGAACTGTCCCCCTTGTGCAAGTCTCACTCGTAAGTGCTGCACTGCTCGGGCGCACTTTGACCGAGTTTTGCCTGCCTCCTTCTGGCTTCTACGATCGCGGTTTGCGGGAAGCCTGCGGGGTTGGCTTCGTTTTTTTACAAGCATATGTGTGATTGCAAGGAAAAACGAAATTAATTTCAGCTGTAAATTGGAGCTAATCACAGTAGGTATAGAGTAGTGTAGGTATAATAAAGAGGTTACAGTTTATTGTTTTTTGCGTCTAGAGACTCTAAAAGGCACAAGTTCTTAGATAGAGTTTTTAGAGTTTACTACGCCTTATATATAGTTGCAGAAACAGTTGCATGAAAAAGTAAGTTGTTTTCTAAGTAATGAACATCGCGAAAGTCTTGCTGTAACACTGTGGGATCTTTGTTGGTCTTCGTGACCGAAGGGATTCTGCACCGTATCGTAAATGATGGATCATTCCGTCCGATTGCAGGGAAAAGTTTCTCTGTAAAACCAACAAGGCGGCACTCGCTTTCGTGGCCAGTTCTAGCCTAAATGAGAATTGTGACAAAACGGAGGCCCTTTACGCAAAAATTGAAATAAATAAATAAAGTGTCTTCGATAAAAGCCTCTAATTTAACTGAAGTACACAAAATTAACGCAATTTCTTTGCAGTATTATTTTTCTTATTTTCGATAATGTATGTAATAATAATTATTTTGACGCATACTTCCTGCAGTTTCTGACAGCTCTCGAATACAGATAATCATTTAAACTGTTTGTGCTGTTTTTAGGCTACAGAAGAAATTAATTTGCGTGAAAAATTTTTTTAAGAATTGACTAATTGTTTTGTCACGTGCCTCTATAGCTTTTGAAGAGATTTCTTACAATAAAACAGCGAAAACACTTTTGAGAACTTTTAAATTATAAAACAAATTGATTTAAGAAAAAAATTTTAGGATAATCTGAAGCTCTCTCAGTTTTGAAGAAACTTCAGACGTAGAAAATGAACTTTCTTACCTTTTAGCCGCTTTTAGCTTACAAGAAATAATGTAATGAAATAACTTTATTGACTTTTTCTGTCTCGTTTGTAGACGTAGAAAATATTGTTATATGTTTTACATGATATGTTATATTATTTTATTTTTTACTTTAAAGAATTGACTGATTGTATAAAAAAATTTAGCTTTTCTTCTATCAACGGCATAATAATGTTTAGTTCCAAATTTTAATGTAAGATTACATTTCGAAAGCAATCAACTCTACAAAAGTCTCAAAAACTCAACGTCAAATCGCATCAATTTCTTACAAATGGCAATATTCTGAAAGAATCACCTCTAATCACTCGTGTTCATCGCCCCATTTATCATTCTCCAGCGGCGCAAAAAATATCAAGCTTTGCTCTTCTTCCACTGCCGTACTCCTCTCATCTCCAGCAAGCTCACGATTTATTTTTTCCCATCCGTGCAGTAACGACTAACTCACCTACATACAAATACATTGGAGAAATTGCTGGTCGACCAGTGGAGGAAGTCGTGCAGCTGCAAATCTGCGAAAAACTTTCGGTCTCGGGCGCACTTTCAATCGGAAAATATGTAGTCGAAGGGAGCTTTGTTCCTCTTGCTGCCGGCTATTTTTGAGCCCGAGGAATGTTTTTAAATTGTTCTGCTCGAGCTCCTTTTGTCGCAGTGAATTTACACGTCCCCTCTGGGATTTAAGGGATTTCAATGTGCTGAATCGTATCCTGGCTTTTTTTGCGCTAGTCATTTTTTTGGGTAATATTTTCTTTGTCGTATGGAATATTTTTGTAAGCTTTTGGGCGAAACACTCGTAAGGTAAATTATACTATTTTAGGGGATTCACGTGATTGAGAGCCGTTTCTAACGCTGTAATAAAAATGAAATATTGTATCTTTAAGAACCATGAATTTTTTATAATAATTTAGGAAACGAGCTTTACTAGATTTATTTAAGAACAGGTTTATATGTTAGTTTCAAAATATTGATGCAAACGTTCTATATGTTATTCTAGATTCTTGCATTAGTGATTCTGCTTACATTATGAATCTAAATTGATCCACGCAGAATATAGGCGAAAATGTGAATATACCTGACCAATAAATTTCAATAAACGAGTCTGCCAAAAAGCAGCTGATTCATGATGACAATAATTATTAGTCTTCTTATTAGAGATATTCTTATTTATTTCAAAAAGACTCTTCCCGACGATAATACTGTGCGAACCGTTCAAACGAATGATTAAATTTTTTATTAGCTACAGACAGATATTGATATATCGGTGTTCGATAATTATTTATAAAAATTTTAATCATTTTTACCAATAACTGAATCTTCAAAGTTACTGTCTTTGTATCAGAACCAATAAAGGTTCATGGCATATGTTTTAAAAAATTTTTTAAAACGAACGAATAAAGAAAATTTTGCCAATGCTGTTTGTTTGTATTGAATGACCTAATATTCATTTAGTATGTTATGCGTTAAAGAAGCTTTCTGTTTTCTCTTAAAATATTTGTTTGATACGTGGATTTTAAAATACTAAATGATTTCCGAAAGTTTTCCACGAAGTTATTTTTCAGCGTTAAAGAACTGAGATAAAAACAGGATAGTGGTATGCGTAGAAAATACAAATTGCAAATCTTTTTTGTAAATTTAATCAATCTTAAATGTGGGTTTTAAAGATATTGTGTCTTTTGCAAAAAAAATTTTTAATATGTAAAAGATTCATTTATTATATAAATAATTATGGGCATTATAACCTTTTTTGTATTTAAATGAAGATTATAATATGAATACTTTTTCGAAACATAAAAATTTCAATAAAGACAATAAAACAATATTTATAATCATAATTTTAACATTTTTTTCATTTAAAGCACGAATGAAAGATCAATAAAACATTCAATCTTTTATAAAGTCATCTAGTTTATTAAATAATCCAAACCGCACGTCAATTTTATCTCTAAAAGCAAAACATTCATCAAACCCGGGAAAAACATTCCTCACACGCACTATCAACTTGCCGACAATTAATTTTGCGGGCGCTCAACTTTCCGGGCGGAAAATTAATAACGAAACTCCAAGATTAAATTACACTCCGGAAAAAAATACAACGGACATTATGCGCCAAAGCCGAGCTTTCGAAACTGCGAGGGCAAGTTTCATTATGCAAAGCGCGATAATAATCCCCTGCATCCGAAGGAACGTATACGTATCGTGCAAGTATTTCCGCTTTTCTTCCGCGGCTCTTTCCCAGTCATGCTAGTTTTGAAAGGGAAGCCTTACTGGTCGGAATTAACATAGAAATGTTGTAGGAGTTACCATGTTAATTTTGAAAAATTTACTGGTAGTGGTTTTATTAACAAAAAATATTATAATTAAGTATTTCTGTAGCTTAATTCATGGAAATTTCGAGTAACTGATGATGCTGAAAATTAAATTTTAGATTAAACTTGGAAAAAATGCTTATTTTTGAGAGTTGTATAATACTTAATTATTTAAAATTTTTATATTTAAATAAACGCTATGATTCTTTTGATCTTTCTTTTGCATTTTTAACATTTTTTTTCTGTAACTGTACTGACAATTTTATTTGTCTGTTTTATTTCTGGACGACAAATAGATTTTCTTTCACCCTACTAATTTGTTAGCCTCTTGAAAGTCTTTTTGAGGAACATTTCTTTCAGAAAATCTTCAAGTTTGACGTCAAAGGCAGTAAAAAGGTTACAACAGCAAACATTTAAATTGACTGAATGTAAACTTTTCCGTTTTTCTTAATTCGAGTATTATGCTAAAGGCAAATAAGTACCTTTTAAAAAATGTTATTTTAAACTTACATTAGAATATCAAATATACAAATGAAAATATGTTTACAGCATGTAATAAACCTAATAATTCTAACTAAACTTTGAAAAAGAAACTTGACTATTTATATCATGTAAATTTTATTGTCCATATCGTAAGGCTTGGTAAGTCAACGGACCCTAAACTATGATTAATTCTATTATGAGTTATACTATCTCATCTTACGACCTTTAGAATAAAAAGCAGAATGATCTTTTTCTTCATACTTTTGTAACGTAACATTTTCTTTAATTATCTAACAGCAATATCCATTCTACAAAAAAGTAAAAAAAACATTGTGACCCACGCAATCTTGGCGACATTCTCAGAAGCATCAATTTTCTGCATTCCCCAAGAAAACACTTTGCAATTCCAATAGAAAGCGACGATCGACTGAGATTTTCCTTTCTTTCGGTTTCAGATGCCGGGGAATACGACGATGGCGGGTAGTACGATGCAGGAAGACGAGCTGCGTCTGATCAAATTGGAGCGTCAGCAAGAGTGCCTCGGGCAGCTGGCCGTCAACGCCACTCCGCCACCAGGTTAGTCCCGAATTTCCTTCTTTGTTATTAGACGAAGCTTCGAGTCCGAGCTTTCCACCTCACAAAGCGGATCGTTCCTCGTTGATTTGACGGTGTGCGAACTTTGTTAATGCGATCGATTGTTGAGATGGTATCGAGGTGTACTTTGAGAAAAATTTTGAAATTTTTGCAGGAATTAACGTGATTATACTTTGAACCGCCTATAACACAGTTGAATAATAATAAAAACCATAGTCGCCTTCAAAAGTAATTCGATATTAAAGATAAGAAAGCTTTATTGGGTATTTAGCATGTATAAATGTACTAATTGTACTAAAAATGAATTACTGTTGGCTGAGAAGACTATTGTCAACTTTATAAAAACATTCAGTAATCGAAAATAAGATGGAAATCAAGTATTATTCCCTTCTAACCAGTGGATTAGTGTAAAACTTAAGCGGGATACAAAATTATTCTATGGAGATGTTAAAAAATATAAAGTGTAAAATGAGACTTTCAAATTAGGTAGCATATTTTTATAAAGATGAATTTCAAAGGCTTTCTTAGAATATTGTGAAGGATTTTCATTTTTCGCAAACGCTGACTTATGCGACAAAATAAAGCAAACGGGACTCTATGCATTTCAGAGTGTATAAGTAATTTTACGGGGTATAAAGGATCTAAAAGCGCGAAACTAAAAGCTTGCCAAAGTACAAGTCACAATTAGCCTTCTTTTCTTTGAACTGCGACTTTAACAGTGTCAAAGAACTTTTTCTTAAAAAATCTCTTTGACAAATAATAGAACTTTGTATAAAGCGTTTGTTAATGTTTTAACTGTCATTTTAAAACTTTTCTTATATCAACAAGCCTTGTACTAAATTGCTTTTAGCAAATTAAAATGTCTGCTTAATTATTTCTTCATAGCGTTATCATTGATTTTATAAATTGTTTGAAATCCTTAAAATTAAGAAATATTTTAATAAAATTTTAGTGAATTTAATATATTAAAAAACCATTAAAATATACATAACCATCCCTTACAGATTTTTTACACATAACCATTTTTAAATTTCTTCATAAGATCTAAAACCTTTATAAAAGCATATTAATGAAGTAGGTGCTCATAAAGATGTTCATTTAGTAACAACATGACGAGTACTTTCTGAATTAAGACATTACCAAAGCAAGTAATAGTAACCCCTTGGAATTTTTTTAAACTTTTTTTATCCTCATTTCTAATGTTGATCTCTAAACCAACAAAAGTTAGTTCTTTAACAAATGACTAATATATAAAAAAATTCTAAATCATGAATATCCACTAATTATTATACATTTTTTTTAGTTTTTGTATAAAAAAGGCGACATAAAAAAGTTTTAAAAACATCAAAACTTCATTTCAACATTGCCGTATAATAAAACAAAGAGTTGTTTTAATTATTTTTGTAAATAAAAAATTTTATTAGACTACATATGGAAGATCCAGTGGCACGGTAGTGCCGCGGAGGCGAGTTTGAGAAGCAGACGACGCGGCACCCGTACCTACCACTATTTAC
>UCOL01004668.1:0-13886 GCA_900474335.1 Ormyrus nitidulus
CATCCATACAGAAATTTTTCAAAAATCATTTATTCTTGTTCCTGACACCTTAAAATACAGTTATAAACGTTTTTTCGAAGAACTCCAAAAATTACTATCACTTCCTCTAGGAGGAAGCAAATCCTAGTCACTAATTTATTTATGCATTACTGATCTCGTTGTTGTATTTAATGGTAATTTTTAATGAAAAATTCTATCCGTGTAGCAAAAATAAATTTTTATTCAAAACTGTATTTAATGAATGGCGAATAAAATTCTTATTTTTTTAGTGAACTGTCTTCACGGCAGGAGGGTTTTTCAGCTTACATTTAATTGTTGTATAAAAATTTATAATTTCGTTCTATGCATAAACTATATTATGCCCATGTAGTTTATCCGATGGTAATAATTTTACATAAATTTTAAGTATGCAAGGTAATGAATTTTAGCCACCTTTACTACGAGACATTAACGCACCGATGAACAAATTTACCAGATGAGATCTTAAAAAAACATTAATTATCCTTAGACTGGGTATTCTTATATGATTCGACAATTTTTTAAATAACAATTTTCGCCCAATGAAAGACGCAGTTGCCGCTTCCCACAGCGATTATTGACTTACAAGTAAGAAATAAATAAACTTAGTAGTAAAAAGAATCAATACATTTAGAGTACTAGAAAGTAGTACTTACTGAAAGTATTTCTTGTAAATATGTAACATACAAAGTAGCTCTTAACCTTGAGTAATTACATCAACGTCTGAGAGCAGCGCAAATTACTACTAAAGTACTGAAATTATTTGAAACAGGAAGAAGTAAACCCGGCTAATACCACCCTACGTAAGTGAAGCCAACGTCTCGCAATTGTTTGCAAAACTAACAGCCTCGCCTTTTCTCTCACTAACCACTTAAAATCTACTCTCGCTTTATCTTCCGGCAAAAAAAAAGCGTCGCGCTTGAAAGCCGTGGCTTTTAACCGTCCCGAGGCGTCACGAGGCAGCTTAGATTCCGCAAAGGACCGCAACGAAGCGGCTAATTAATGCGCGGCTGTCGGAGAGAGGCCGATTTTTAGGTGTCGCCATAAACGTCTTGTTTTCCTGCGCGGCGGACGGACGTGTTTTCTTAATGGAAATAAGTCCGCTGCGAGGGGAGTGTCTTTTCCGCACTTTGCACTTGACAGTTTTGGGAAAAGCTTCTGTTCGGAGAGTGAAGCTGAGGCGGAGAGAATTTTGCTTTCGCGGGTTATGGTAGTCTTGCGGAACTGCTATCAAACTGATGAGTTTTGGACATAAAATATAAACTTATAAGCATTTCCGTGCATTAAACCGGTGAATTATTGGAGAAAGAATTTATTAAAATTTGTCGCAGTCGCGTACAAGAGATATCGCTTTTATTCGAATAAGTAAAGGTACTTTATTTTACAAGACATATATTTTATGCACCTAAAAAGCGTGGAAATATATCGCTTGTCTTTTACGACGTGAATGCATTTTCCTCCTCGGCGGGCGGCACTTTACTGAAAAACGTATACGAGCGTTTATTTTAGTTTGCGATGGGATTAAAGTTAATACAAAGTGGACAAACTCAAAGTGATTAATTAATTAAAACCCCACGAGCTTCATTATTTAACTGAAAGGTCTAATTGACGATTATCAGTGTTTAATCATTTAATCATTTAATGGTTTGCAATGTAAATATGTTATTAAATTTTGAAATAGGATTTAAGCATTAATTTTAACAAGGCATACTTTATTGAACCTCTACCTTCCAAAACATCGTTTAACGTCTTTTCAATGAAAAGTGAAAAAAAAAGTTTCATCCTTTACGAAAAGAAACCGGAAGCTCTAATCTATAAGCCGTAGTTTGAATTTCCAAGATTCCAAGCAACCCCCATTCCCTCGCAGCTCCTAACCTAGAAAATCAGCTGAATGTTCCCCGAAAAGCAAACTCCTTCGGCACGGGCTTTGCACGCCTTAGAAAGCTTAGCCAGCAAGAGTAATCACCTTATCGCTAGAAAAACACTTTACCGTCCCTCCCGCGGCGTCAACAGCTCGTATGTACAATCCCCACGCGGCGCTTGAATAGCGCCGCTGGATGGATTTCTCGGCGCGCCTCGCGGAGCTTCCACAGACTTTGTTTGCGGCCGCGGGAGTTGCCGCTTTGCACGCCACTCGATTTATCGCTCGGGGCTCGCGATTGGGAGTTTTCGGCTGACTCGGGCTTTTGAGGAAGATAATTATTTTGTAATGGATGGGGGTGTGGGTTTCTTTCTCAAGTTCGAGGCAGAGTTGTATGGCTGGTTCTGGGAATTGGATTTGAACGAGACTTTTAATGCACTTTTCTGATACTCTGTAATGGGAAAGCACCTTAGGCATTTTGATGGAGCTTTAGACGGCACTTTTATTCAAAATTATCCACGCTTAACAATTGCGAAAAACTTATTTTTTGGCATAAAGTTAGATGACATTTTAAACTTACCTGCAGAACTTTCGATATATCTTACACCCTTTGAATATTCGACGCTTTTTATCTGCCTCGACTGCAATCTTATATTCACCAACTGTATCACTATACGCTTTATTTTTCTCAACTACAATCTTTTATAAAACTTGGGAAGCTCGACAAATCCAACCTTACCTCGATGCATCTCAAAAGCCTCCGAAAACTCCCGCGCCAAAAACCCCGCGGCGACCGCTGCACCGTCCAGCTGCACCTAACCTCTACCTGCACGCTTGCACGCAATGACTCCACTACCGCCCTGTCTAACCCTCAGCACCCGTCTCTGTTCCAGTCCGCAAGGAGAACGAGGAGCTGCTGAACTCGCTGAACCGGGACTCCTCGCAGCCGGTCAACACGACGTCGCCGCCGCCGGCCTGAAGCGCGACGCCCCGGACTAGTCTATTTGGTTTTAAGTCTGCTCGCTCCGAAGGAGGCCTCTCCCAGCCGCGGCCGGGCAGCTCGTATCTGCCTCCGTTGCGGTGAGGTAGTTTGATCAGACACACGCGTACCTGGGTAGTAAGTTTAAGTACAAATCGATCTAGACAATAGGAGGAGCTCTCGCTTTTTCGCGGGCTAAGCTTTGCGAGGGTGCTTTTTGGGGTTGCGCATTTTTCGCTTTCGTCTGGACGATCGTGAATGTCGAAGTCGCTTTGTTATATATAATTTTGCGCGAAAAGTACGCAACTCGAAAATCGTACACTCCCCCGCAGTAGTTAGATTAGGTAGTCGTAAATTTTTTTTTATTATTTGTAATTACCTGTGAAGCTCGAGTACTTAAACAAGAGCCTAAACTGTTTGAAAAAGCTTCTATATTAGTAGGAGCTTGAAAATTAAAATTTAGTTTGTAATAAATTTAAATATGTTGATTTAAAATATAAGAGACAAATAAAAATATTATTCTTTTGATGTACACATAAATGTATTTAAACGACCGAGAATATTTTTAAATAAATGAATAGACGTGTTTATCTCATTCAATGATGTGCATCAAGCGCAACTGTTCAATGCACATTACGGACAACTTTATCTGATTAAACTACCTTATCCAATCGACACAAACACAATGACTAATTGTTGCGAGCGTTATAATTTACAAATCGCACCGCCGTCAAACCATTGGAAATTAAAGCTTTGCGAGCGAGCGATTATTTATTCCAGCGCGACGAAACGCAGCGCCTTTCCACCCGTGTCGTTCGGCCAACTCCAAGAAACGTCGACGCTCCGATTGGCTTCGCCGAAAAATGCTCGGCCGCGCCTTCCGAAAGACGATGCAGAAGGAATATTTGCGCGCGGCACAGAATTCTTCTTTTCCGGAGCGGAATAGAGGGCTGAATAGTGGGTGGAAACGCGGCGTGCGGAATCAGCCTGGGAGAGAGTTACTTTTTCGGAGCTGCAGTCCTTTCGCTCCGCGAGCATAATGCGATATCAAGCGGGATTCGAGTGCGGCGATGCTTCGGATTAGCGGGGAAAAAGTTTTCGGCCGAGTGTTGCTGCAGCCGCGGTTGCTAGTCTTGTAGCGGTGTTTGCAGTTCCGCTGTATACTGCATATTAATCAGTTTTACGATTTTCAGGAATGGAGAAAGTTTCGGAACTCCGCAATTTAAGTTGAGAAAGTGTGTATGTCATTTCTGAAAAGTTGGCGCACAAGACGGAATATTAAAGATTCTATATGTTATCAGAGTACGTACTGTTTACTCATTATGATTTTAATATTTGCGCTGACATAAAAGTAACATCTCTGAATTACGAACAAGCAAATACCGCATTATTCCGAATGAGAATCGCACTCGGCCTCAACTTCGCGCCGACAACGACAGAAGCGGAGCGCCGCGGCTCAATAATTCACGACCGCCGCGTAACTGCAGCTGCCAGCAAGCTGCGGCGTTGAATAATCTAAGCAGATCGAAACAGCCCGCGATTTTCCTGTAAATAAAAACTGTTGGCGGGACTGTCGTCAATTGTTATCGTCGAGTACATAATGGTTTTAACGAAATGAGCTGAGGATCGTTTGGAGGTTACAGCAGTCAACTTACCCCCCGCTGCGGCGCTGCATAAGGCTGCAAAATCTTTTCGCAAACGTTTGTTTATGACCGGTGCGGCGATTTGAGCTTTGAGCTTTGCTTACTTTATGGTCGAGTGGCTTTTTGGGGCCTTTGACGAAGCCTTTCGAGGAGTGGAAGGGAAAAAATTAATAGTTTATGATATAAAGTTGAGTAATAGGGAAGATGGATGTGGGTAAATAAAAATAAGCATATAGTAAAGTTAAATAACAAAATTCTGGATGGAAGAGCTGAAAAAATACATCGAACTTTGTAAATCGTTTGAGAGTCGAGTCTCAATGAATTATTCATAAGAACAAGTGACTATTTTCTTTACATCTTTGTTTGCTAAAGATCTTCAAAGCAAATTTATCTGTTTGAGCCTAATACGACTAAGAATACAGTTTTTACTATCGACTGCTTGACTACGCATCTCTTACGATTTGTACAGAAATATAAAGAATTTATAAGAACCATACATAATTCATAAAAGCAATATTGAATTAATTACGAACTTTAAAAGAACTTTAAAACAACAATCCAACTTCCTCTTCGCTCCGAAACGAAAGCAAACAAAGGCATTATTTACGCGACATTATTTCCCGGCAAAAAGTAGATTCCCCCTCGAATCCCCCACATCCAGGTCAAAAAAACCTCGCTCAAGGCCCCCAACAAAAGCCAGCCCTCCCCGGCAAAAAGCGACAAACGCTCGTCTTGCAATTTTCACCGGTTAATTCGCGCGGCAAACTAGGCAACAATGCCTGCCTCCTCCTCCTCCCCCTGTTTCCCCAAGCGGGCATCTGATAAAATATTTGACGAGAGCTACTTCGCGATAAAGAGGCTCTCTCTCTCTCTCTCGCGGTTCTACAATTGCGCGCGAATCAATCCTCCGACGCGGCAGAGTCGACGATTCGAATATACATCGGGTGGAATTTTTTGTACGACTAATATTCAGGCGGCCGACGTCGTCTGTATCGCGCTTTTCTCTCCCCGCGGATGATGTTACGTGCACCGTTGCGACGCACAATCACGCCTCGCTGATAAGCCTTTCGGGAGGCTGCACTGTAGGGGCCTATTGTCCTGCCTTGGGAAGCGGACAGACGTTGCCTCGGCGTCCGAGACGCGTCGAGCTTGTAAGCTGCGCGGTTGCTGTGTTTCTGCTCTTTTTCGCTGGGAACTTTATCGGAGATTTTTCCTCTTTTCGTTATTTTTATTGAGTTTTATTTATTTTTTTTTATTTTTTGGAAGAAAGGAAATTTTTTGTTTAGTTCTGGCGTGAAATGAAATGAAACTTGATTGTTAGGTACTTTTAGCGTATAGTTTAAAGTCAAGTTTTAAAGTAAAATTATGAATAAAATTTGGTGTGCATTTTGCAAGTAAATTTTCGTGAGTAAAAATCACACTTACGAAAAAATAAGCCGTATACAAATATTTTTGTAACCTCTGATTGGCCCAAAATTAATTAACATTGCATTTTATAATTAGCTTAAACATTCATTACGTCAATAATTACTTTCAGATAATTCCACACGGGTAGTCCCAGTGAATCGAGCTCGTCATTATTTCGTTCGAAGGAAAGCAGAGAGAATATTGAATAAATTCGTAATACACCGCGGAGTATACAAACAAGTTGCTAAGCCGGATATATTCCTGGTGGAAAATATCGGAGATTCGATAAACTCTCAACGATAAACCAAAAACTCTTTTGCAATTCAATCGTCGACGCGCTTTTAAGAATGAAAACGCGCGCAGAAAGCTTTCCATTCCACCCCCTTCCCCACAAACGTTTCGAAAAGATTTTTGCGCTCGCAAATTACCTAATCACCAATCTGTAGACTCCTCCCAGGAGCGAATGACGGCGACGAGTGAATTTGTGATAATTTAAAACTTACAATTATATAAAAAAAAATGCGCTTGACAATGAAAATTCCAAGAGTCAATGGACAAAGTCAGCTGGGCTAAAGATTAAATAAAACGTTAATCGTAGTTGTAATCAGCCAAATTACATGTCAAATTACTTCAGGTTTCCTATGTTTTTTAAAGACCTACTCGCATTACTTCTGAAAAATAGGCTGGACGCTCGATTTCTTAAAAGCAAAAGCACCGAGGGTTCATTCGCGTCGAGAAGCGGCTACTGCTGGGAGCCGCGCTGTAAGATAACCGAGCGAAAGCCAAGTTAGTCAAAACAGTATTAAAGCCAGGTTTTTAATATTTTTTATATCTAATAACGAATTAACGAGCTTTCCTTTGCTTCGTAGGAGCCACTTTGACGTCTCGTCGTTTTTTTCGTATAGAATTTAGGAGCTCTGGATTTCGAAAGAGGAGCCTCCGGCTTTAATTCGCTGATTATAATTAAAACCGCAGTTCAATATACCCTGCACTCGAATATTCCCGGATCAGATAAGGATTAAAATAAACGCTTTATCTCCCGCGTCGTTTGATAATCCGCCAACTCCCGTTTTCACTTTCACCTCCGCCAACGACAATCCGCAAAGTTCCTACAACTTCGTCGCGTCAGCCGAGAGCCTCCTCTTTTGCGTCCAGAGCCTCGGAGCTGCTGATTTGACTAACCCCGAGTAAGGGACAACGCGTCTCGTCGCTCGAAGAGACGAGTCGGGCCAATTTCGAATCTTGCCAAAAATGACGACGATCGTCGCGCGTAACTTGCGACGCGCACATATACAGATTCCGATGATAAAAGGCGCTGTGCGCCGAGCTATTATTCGTAGCGCCAGTCGAGATATTAAACTTGCATATAATTATATCGTGCTCCCGCCGAACGAAGGGGAAAACTTTCGCGGGACAGAGTCGGAGGCTTTTTTCTTTACGATTTACTGCGCGGTCAGGCATTTTTTTCGTGATTTATTCTTGAGGTCTTTGCTGGGGAGGAGATTTATTGGTGTATTGGTCGCGGTTAACGAGATTTAATGGAGGTTTTATTGTTGAATTGGTATATATATAGTCGTTCTGATTATATATTAATGAATCTACTGTATTGTTATCTCAAACGTTAATATACAATCGTTTGACTCTGCATTGTATATTAATTGCTAACATATTTGTACCGGATAACGATAAAAGTTGTAATCTTCCAATATTAGTGCGTTCAATGTTGGCGATCATAACGATACGTAAATTTCTTTCTCGGCAAAATTACGGAGAAAAAGGCGATCGTTACTTAACGAAAATGTTTCCCTTCAAAAAGCGCTGGAGCATAATTTGAGAGTCGATTAAATGTACATAAATAAGCGTATATTGTATAAGTCGTTGAAAAAAGAAAAAAAATATAGGCGTTCGAAAGGGCCGATAAATGTAGGGGTCAGAGAAGCTGCGTACCTCGATGGCCTTTCTCGAATGGTATAAACACACGACGAAGTTCAAGAGGATATAGAAACGTAACGTATAAACAAGCTGTTTCCAAATGTTAATTGATGAAATAATAAGATTTATGTTTATATATTGTAATAACATTTATGTATGACAGTCATTACAATGCAAAAATATACATAATAGTTGTCCAAACCTCTTTGTTTTATTCATTTTACTTTAATTAAAACCAGGTGAGTAGAATTTATTTTTCAATTTTAAATGTTCTAGATTTAATGAAAAATTGATGAATCGACGTGAAATTTTCAAACTACAGTACTTTAATTAATGAGAGATTATTTAATTAATTAATAATATTTAATAAAAGTTATATTCGCATCTAATTATAGAAATTAGCTTTATTTAATAAAGTTTATATAACGAAATTTATCAAGAATTTTAGAATGTTATATCTCTATATAGTTTTTCGATATTGATTTCAGAGTTCAATAATTAAATGGCGCATAAAATGTGCTCATAAAATCCAGCGTAATTACGAAAATGTGAAATGTCAGCGGGAAAGCTATATTTAATGATAAAATCTGGCGTTGCCTACTTAAAAAGTAATATTCAACCATTCCTAACTCAGATTTCGTAACGACATTGTTATTACCAAAATGACTTGAAAATTTTCTTTACGAGTATACATAATATTATTAATTTTATGTAATCGATAGAATCGTCTCGAAGACCTTCGTGCAAAATTTGAAAATTTAAATTTCAGTTAATCATTAATGTTTCTTCTGTCGTTCCGAAAATATCCGCGGCGGCAGGAGGCAGCATGCCATTAAATTAATTGAGCCGTTAGCTCCTCGAAAAAGCGCGAAATTCGAGACTAACGATAATTAATTAAACGCGACTTCGATTAGAAGCCAACTAAATTACGCGCAATTACTCCTTAAACCGGTTAACGCGATGCTATAATGCACAAAGTAACGTTATTACACGCGAGGCGGCTACTATATAGTTTCTAATGAGCCGTAACGCGAATCTTGAACGAATTATAATTAAATTCGCAAATTAATCGGGTCTAGGAAGCTGCCAGCTTTTGGATACAATGTTGCAGCGCAGCTATTAATAACGAGAGGAATTGTTAGTCAATGGAACGTGTGCAAATTCAGATCCTTATCTGGCGCTCTTTTGTCGGCCGAGCAAAACAGGCCACACAGGTGGAAAGTTTCGCCAATTTGAGAAAATTTTCCAGGTTCGACGCGGCGACACGGCTCGAGAAAGGCTGCAATTATTTGTAGGAGGGAGGCTAATTAAAAAGGCAGGTTTTTTTTTCTTTTTTGAGCTTTGCTGAAATTCAGTTTGGCGGCGTATATTTTCCGCGTTAAAATAAATACATACACATTTTACAAAGAGTATAAATATATCAGTCTCAGTATTTTTGACGTGCCTAAATTCGCTAAAAAATATAAGAGAAGAGAGTCATGCAAAGTCGCTCTGCACGAGAAGCCTTCAAACCTTGGTTAAAGCTACATTTTAAAGAATCCGCATAGAATTGCGATCGGCAATCTTTAACCGAAGCTTAAAGGCTTCGAAAAATTGTGTATATCCGAGTGTAAGAAGAGAAATGTAACTTTCGTAAATGTGACAATGAAAATCAGATCGACTGAATTGAAATTTAAAGCCGATTCTTCTCTTCTTAGAATGTTTCGAGTACCGGAACGATTATCTCTGGAATTCGTTTTGTTATTTTTACATTTTCCTTATCGAGATCGTATATTCAAATTTACATTAGGTTTTGTGAGTTATTTGCCCGGAGGCGAGTTCTTACTTACGAGCGTTTCCCTGATCATTGCCTAATAGAATACTTAATAGATAATAGTGAATTTTTTCACCTACTTTTCAGACTATAATTTCATCGTTCATGCGATTATGTACAGTAGTTTATGGTACTTCCTTAAGCGCACAATAAATATACATTCGCAATACGAAGAGATTCTTAATAATTTCTAATTTGACCAAGGAAACATATTTCTTCGGAATCCAGGTGACAATTTTTCAATTATTAAAACAAATTCATTCATTACGTAAATTAAAAAAAAATATTCCGCTGCAAAATTGCAGATAAGATCTTTCTCCGAAATCTCCGGGATGCAAAAAGGCGCCTCTTAACAGCGCAGCTCTTTAACTCGATTCGACAACGATCGAAAAGATAAAGTTGCAAACTTTCCAATCGCCCGTGATTTCATCGACAGATCCCAGCCGAATTCCGAAGCAGGGCAGTTCGTCACCTGAACCTCCTTCCGTACGTAAATTAAGCGATCGTGCTGATCTGCACCTCGGGAATCTCCTTCCTCTTCGGTCTCTTGCGACAGTTGAGCTCCTCTTGAATTTCCAGCAGAGACTTGCCCTTGGTTTCAGGTACGATAAACACAATGAAGGTGATGCCTATGAAGCAGGCCGAGGCGAACCAGGCGAAGCTCGTGTAGATGCCGGCGGTGTCGGTGATCACCTGGTGCAGCTTCGAGACTATGAACGCGAGCAGAGACGCCCAGAGGTTCGCCAGGCTCACCGCGAACCCTTTCACGTTCGTGGGGAAGAGCTCGCCCAGCATCATGTAGGGCAGGGGACTGAGTCCCAGGGCGATTATCAGCTCGTAGCTGATGATGGACGCGACGAGGATCGTGCGGTAGCCCTTCATGTTGTAGCCCAGGCTGAGCTTCATGAAGTAGAAGGTGGCGCTGACGCTGAGCACCACCCCGGCCAGGAAGGTGGTGATCAGGAGGAGGGGCTTCCTGCCGATCCTGTCGACGAGGGCCGCCGCGGCGAGACCGGCCACCAGCTGCATCACGCTCAGGATGATGACGGCGATGCCCGCCGGTATCTCCGACTCGCTCTCCTCCAGCATCTCCTGGGTGTAGGACTCGATGGCCGCGATGCCGCTGAACTGGAGTATCAGCTGGAGACCGAAGCAGATGAGGACGGCCCGTCGATTGCCGGCGGTGTTGAACAGATCCCAGACGTGTCCCTTGTCGGTGAGGTCCCTGATGACGGTCTTCTGCATCTGGTCCATGTCCTCCTCGAGGTCCTGCTTGCTGATGTGCCGCTTCAGCCTCATCAGGCTCTTCTCCGCGTCCCTGCGCCTGTTGCGTATGATCAGGTAGTACGGCGACTCGGGCATCCAGCTGAACGTGAGGAAGAAGACTACGGGCAGGAGGAGGCAGCTGTAGGCCAGCCACTCGTACGAGACGAAGGGCCCGATCGCGTGGGCGTACAGCTCGCCGAAGGTGACCATGAGCTTGATGAACGAGCCGAGGGAGCCGCGTATGTTCTTGTCCGCGATCTCGCCGAGGTACATCGGGCAGACGACGTAGACGACCCCCTGGCCGAGGCCGCTGATGAATCTCGAGACGTAGAGGACGTAGGGGCTCCAGGCGAAGACGATGAGCAGCCAGCCGATGGTCAGGGGGATGCCGGAGAGCAGAAGACTGGCCTTACGACCGATCGAGTCTACGATGAACGCGGCGATTATGTTGCCGGGGATGGAGCCGAGCAGGTAGAAGGAGGCTATCCAGGAGGCGTCGTTCGAGGTGATGGGCAGATGGGAGTCTGGACGCTTGAGCATGGGAAGGGTCGGGGAGGTCCAGCCTATGTGAGCGCCGGTGATCGCCATTGCCATCGTCGCTGGAAGGGAATATCATTCTTTCGTTAGAAATTGCCGGCCGCCGCGGTGCTTTGTTTTTTCGGATAAAGTCTGTGCAGTGTTTACCAGTTATCGCCGCTAAGTACTGGGGCCATTGTTTCGTCTGCGGTTTATTTTCCATATCTATGTACCCGTCGACTAATTGCAAAAATTCGCAGACCCTCGCAGTCAATTACAATCTCTATTCAACGAACTATATTCACGAATACTCCACAAGCAACAATCACAGCACAAGAAAAAAAGAACTATATGCTAGCAGTTCAAATCCTGGCGAACCATGTTAGAGCTAAAGTTCATCGCACTTCCACGCTACAGTCGGCGGCGCTCCTCTATTCACCAATGGTAAGCGTCGACGGGCCGCGGAGGTTTTATACGATCGTTTATCAGCCTCGATTTATCGCCGAGAGGATCTCCTCGTCGTCGACTCTCCTCTCCCGCGGTTTTCAGCCGTTCCTCCCACCCCCGCGAGTTTTTACCGACAAACAGCGCGCGGCAGCGACGGGGGGAGGCGCCTCTCGTTATGCGCTCGCAATCGCAAGCACACGTGCCGAGGCTCTGCTTTGGAAATCTCGCCGATGGCGGCTGAATTTTCTGAAGGGAATTTACGGGCCGCGGATGAGCGCCGAGTGATTCCCGAGAGATTATTATCGAGTGATGGAGATCGTCGCTGGATTGGTTCTGATGGCGGACACTTATCGGAGGTGATGAACCGATAAAGGTGCGGAGAGGAGGTAATGTGGAATGGCGAGGAAACGGGTGTTATTTAATGTTTTATGCTGGAGATTAGCAGAATCGGTAGTTTTATCGCTATTTTCCTTGTTGTAATTTACCTCTGTGATTTTCAAAAATGTATTTATTTAGAGAAGAATATAGATTTGATCGAAGGGCGTAGAAAAGGTTTTCTCCAATTAAAAAGTACTTGCAGTATTTTTGTGAGAATAAAATTTGGTTTTAGATAAGGGTTCTTCAAACGTTTCCTTTTTTTAATTTATGTGATGCGAATAACAGCTGCCGCGTTATTTAAATTGATCTTGAAAAAGAAACCAGGAGCCGTTGAAAAGAGAATTCAGTGGACATTTATTTTGCTGCGTCAACGTATCGAATATTTTTATGAGCCACTTGTTAAAGGAAAATTAATTACGCAAAAAGTTGAGAGCCACGTGCGCGCATCCCAGTCAAAAGTGTAATTACGTTCTTTACGTTTACGTTAATTTGCAGCGGTATAAAATTGAAATTGAAAAAATTCTAAATTTAAATAAACCGCTCCATAAGCATTTTTAAGATAATAAACCGGATCTAGTTTCGCGCATCCGTCAAGGTGCGAACAATTTCTCAAACAAAGTTGTAGCAACTTACGATTTACAGCCGGCAGAAGAGCAAAGTAGGATAGTCAAAGGCGTCAGCTGAGTTCACTAACGATTCTCGATCATTCTAGTTTCAGAGAGCCGCAGCTGCGTTTCTCAATGAAAGCAGCTGTTCCCCTAATTCTTTTTTAATTATTCGGACCTCTCTAGAAATATATTTATAATCAATATATTCACTGATAAAAAATGCCGAGAAGTCGTTGTCGCCTCGGGCGTAAAACTTCTGTGTCATTTCCTGAGATAATACTAGAATAAACAATAAATAATATTACGCTATAATAACGCGACAGTTAATAAATACGTGAAAGAAATGTATATTTTACGAAATTTCAAGAATTTTCATCGTCAATAAAAATCACTGTGAAAAACTTCCTCCTCTAATTCGAAACTTGTGTTTGTCATTCGAGTAGCATATAGAGATTTTATCTACTGTCTATGCATGACTTAATCAAATCTTATTCTAAAAGATGCTTTCTATGCTATTATTAGCAAAGGTAAGTACCCATTTGAATTACGAGTAATTATAATTTGTAAGAAAAGCTTTAATTAAAATTAATACTAATAAATATATACGTTTCTTTGCGACGTATTATTTCTCATAATAAATGTTCACGGCAACGGGAAATATCCGTATACGTCAGAAAAGCTCGCACGTCAATATGAGCACCAACTAAATTAATTTATTTAGCATCCGTAATGCGGAATAACGTATAAAAAATAAATCTAATAACGTAGTGGATTTTTCTGGAACTCGTGTCAAGGTTTTCTAGTTTTTTGTGAATCTTTAATTTAGCAATTCTTTAACAAAACATGCTATTGTTATCGCAAAGTTCGTTTTATATTCCTTGCCCGTCCTTGTTTATCGGAATAATTATATAAGACTTTTTCTTTTTAAATATTTAAAATTTGTACTTCAAACATAGATTACAAATATTTTTATAAAATACTGCTCGCGTGGCGCACATTTGCGTCTTTGTCACTTAAG
>UCOL01004669.1:0-13876 GCA_900474335.1 Ormyrus nitidulus
TCTCTATATAAAATGAGCCTAGGACCTTCTACCATGGCTCATTTTATCAAAAATTATATATATATTAAGTTTATAATATTTATTTTTATGTATGTAATTTATTTTTTTTGTTACACATGATTTTCTTCAAAATTTTCTTTTGGTGTAAGACCCCCTTAATATTTATCAATGTTCCGAGGCATGAGTTCCATCGGGTATATAAACGGATGGTATCGCGAGCTTGCCTTTAGCACCACAGAAGGTGACAGCTACGCGGAGACTAAAAAGGCTTTCGCAAATCAAGTAGTGCAAGCAGCTCCAACAATGGCGTATCGGATGCTTATATTTACAATTTAAAAGCTTGCCGCCATCGACGGCTCTTGTTTACATGACTTCGATCCGCGCGCGAGCGTTCGTTGTACGGATAAAGATACTGTGTAATTTTAGAAATTAATTAAGTCTTGTATCTTAATTGGACGGTTCAATTATTTCGCCAAGAAATTGCACTTGAATGCAAGAGAGTTTACAGCATTGTATATAAAATGATTTTGTTTAGTGCAGAATAAAAAAAATCTTAATTTCGTTTTGTTTGATTGCTAATTTAATTAATTGCTAGTTTAATTAATTATTATATTATTTGTTCTGAAGGTTAGAAATTACTTAAAACGGAGAATCACTGTAGCTGAAAAAATACCGAGAGGCATTTCTTATAGACATAAACAAGGTCGTGACCTAATTTAGGCGACCTATTTTTTCATACTCCATAGAGAAAGCTCTTGTTTATACTTCAACACTCGAGAATCCTTTAAAACAAATATATATATCAAGCCTGGAATATTATACAATACAGAACTAATAAAATCATCAATATTAATATTTAAAAAATTTCTGATCGACAAGATTCTGAATAAAATTTACTTGAAAAATAAAAGCACATTTTCAATTCGACGTGTATTAAATGCTTATATTTCGCTAAATTTTGCAACGCATTAAAAATCTGAGAAAATCGAGTCCGCTGGTCATAAAATCGATACCCATCCGCCGCGCGTCCCAGCCAGGGCTTCTTTTCGAAAATATTGTAAGTGGTATCCCGTCGGCGGTGGGGTATATCAACAACAGCTCGGCCGATCGACAGCGACGCGAAAACTCGAGTAAACAGAGCGGCCCGATTATGCGAAACAAGTGCGCGCGGGGAATTTGCATCGGCCGAAGAAAAATGATCGATCGGCCGAGAGCGGCCCGCACACGCCGCCGTGCACACGCAGGTGTTCGTAAGCGGCAAGTTCAGCGGGTACACGTCGCAGCGCAGTCAGCGCGCGCGTCCGTACGTCTTGCCGCCGCGGTTTTAGTGCCCGTTCCACCTCCTCGGTCGGCGCGAGGCATATCACGCGCGCTTCTAGCTGAAAAAAATAAAGGCTCAGACCGTTCGGCTCGGACACTGGACAAGTGGACCAGTTTTCCAAGTTTCTCTGGGGACCGAAGTTTGGAGAGACTCCCAAGGAGTTGATTGTGACATTGCAAAAGTGGGAGAGAAGTGAATTTCGACGATGGGTTTCGTACGAGTCGAGTGAGTATAGGCATCGGAAAATTTTGAGCTTACGCTTGTGCTCTTTGGCGAAATAAGGATGATAATTAACTTATAGTTTAGTGACCTTTTTTTTTTTATTTCGTCACTGTGAAAAGTGCAAATTGATCAGATATTATCAATATTAGGTTAATGAAGATATAAAAGTAAAAGCAGCTGTTAAAAAGCTGTTGAACCTCGACTGTAATTCTGTAATATATATAAGATAATTTTAATTAATTAAAATTATTTTGTTATATTTCAAACTAACAATAAGAAATCTTATATTTATCTAAACCAATGAAATTTAAATCAGTTGATTCAAGTATCATTTTCATTGTTTTTAACTGCGTGAAAATTATCGATTAATTCATACGTGGAATAGGTACTGTAATTTTGATCCATGCAACAAGTTGCGCTAGTAACTTAGCTTGAACATTAGTACAAAGGCTATTCGGCATAAAGTTAAGGAGTATAGTATATATTTACCTCGAATTTTAGTTTATAAACGGTGTTTCCCACGTGCGCTCTTATTATATGTACTGATTTAACGTTATGTTGGATTGACGAAAAAAAACTATACCATATTGTCTTCCTGTTTATTAAAACGATTGATTAAGTGTCAATGTGTTTTTATCTACTGATGTGTCAATTATTTTATAATTGTTCGGGAATGCTTCATCGCTAGCACAGAAGTAATAATATAAGGAAGATTATCAATGTCGAAAATTGCAGTACCCAAAAATTTGTTTTTTTTTTCCAATGCGCCGTTTGTTACGTGAACATTTAAAGTGCAAAATTTGTTGCCAAGGTCGCACTGCAATCTATCTACTTTTAAAATACAAAAAAATTCAATTTCAATTTTGTATTCTCACGAAAGTATAAATTTTGTTAACTAAAGTATACTTAACAGTGGATATATTTATACATTGATAGTTTTTATTTATCCTTGAACTCGCTTTCATCTTATGCGACGCAAATTAAACACCTTTTGTGAAGAATAGGTGGAAATTCAAGGTTCATTCTCGGTGAATATTTTTAAAAATTTAATATTAAAAATTTAAAAGCTTCCTGGAGTAAATTGAGATTCTATTATTGTATGAAAGTGCTCAAAATGCAAAGGTTTTCGCGTCTAAATTGATGTATTTTGGCTGAATGCGAGTAAAATATATGTAAACTGAAAAAAAATTCTAATATATAAATAATGTAGGTAAGTATTACTACCGTAGAAACCTAATGAAAGAATCATTCAATAATTATTACAAATTAATTTTCTTTAAATACGTCTCGTAACGTAAATAAACATTGTTTTAATACGCAAATGGTAAGTAGGTAGATGTATCAAAATAGTAAGACAAATTAATGTCATACAGCTTTGTCTCTAGACAGCTGTTTACTTATGTTATTAATTAATTTTACAATTTTTTCATTTTAGTTTAATTTAGTAAAATTATAAAGAATGTGTCTTAGTATCTGTAGATGAGACGTAACGTTTCCATTGTTCAAATAGAAAAACCGTGCTTGGACTATTAATGAAAAAAGTGAGTTCAAGGATGAATATGAATCACTATTAAACTGCATATGTATAATTAATACACAGCATTTTGTAACAACAAGAAAACGTCATCATTTTTATAAAAGAATTAAGATTGCCGAAAAACTGACCAAATGAAAATGTGTTACAGTGCATCATTAATCTAATTGAATAAGTTTTCAGAGATACTTAGAAATCTCGTATAAATGTATATAAAAGATTCTTTTTAGCTCCAAAAAGTATTTAATTGGCCTAAATTACGTGCTTTCAATCTGAATTTAATATAATTTTATCGCATGAATGCCCATTCGTTTAGCTGTCATATAAGAAATCGCATTTTTCTTCAAAACGGAAAAAGACTCCCACTCACGGCTCGTAAATAGAAAAGGAGTTGCTCAGTTGATTTTCAATACTGCCTGTTCAGAAGAAGAAACTCTGATACCAAACGGAAAAAGAAACAACATTAAAATGCTTCCGATACGAGTTTGACGTACATTTTTAGAGGAATCCTTTTCGGGATGTAGACAGGGATCACAAAGCCCACTGCTTTTAGTGACACAAGTGTACCTGATTGCGCGAGCCGGAGCAGGAAGCCGAGGCGGCGATAAGCCGATATCGCGCACGTTTATGCCAACGCGAGGCTACAATTCCGTTCTGGAGAACTTCGAATTTCAAGTTTACTTTTTACGTTTCACGAAATTCGAAGTTGGCTCCGCTGCTTTGATTATAGTTTTCATTTTCCTGTCCAACGTTTGATTTTTTTTTGTTTTTTTTTTTTTGTTTGTTAAAAAACGTTTAAAAACTTTAATAGTAAAAGTTATGGTAATTATTAACGCTAAATGAAATGTTATTGTTTCGGAGTGTAAAATATTATTCATAGAAGATTGTAAACGTTTGGTATTAGTATTATATTCATTATATTACACGTTATTCAATAATTCTTCGATGAATATAATATTTTTGTTTCACTACGATCATGGTCTCTTTTATCAAGATAAATACTGTGCATTTGAGTGCACCTGTTTAACATTGACTTTTAATTTTTACTTGCACTTCCGCGAAAACGTTCAAGCAAGCATTCAAACTTAACTCTCTATATATTGACAGTCATTCGAAAAGGTGTAAAGTTATTTTATGCAAAGCAAAACGACATTAGCAATATAAGGAAATATTTAAGATTATTTAAGCTTGATAATTATTTCAAATCAAACAGATAAATTTATAATTTTATTATTGCATATTAAAGAATTTCGGAGCTTTCATAATTTATTAACTCAAAACTTTTTTCTTTTTTCAGTGAATGGTGAACATCGACCTGTTTGGCCCTTTGGGCCAAATCATAATTTACAGTACTATTTCTATTGTACTTATAATTACAATATTAATTATTGCCTGTTTCGTCACGCCAGGATGTATAGGCTATGAGTGCATCAGGCCGAAAAGTAAGACCTCACACATATTTACACAATAATATAGCTTTACAATTAACATGAAACATTTCTTGCTAATTAATTTTAATTGTTTAACCCTCCTACGCAGTTGATATATAGTATATATATAGTATAATATGGAAAACACTTGTATTTCAGAAGGAGATAATTCGTTGTACGCAGGAGCGTTAAGTTAATTTACAAATTTCATGGAATAAAAAAATTTGATTCCTTAAAAATAAGAAAGCAGATAATAAATATTGCTTTAGAAGTTGATTTTTTGTACGATTTTTTAAATTGCACGAAGAAATATTATTTATTCCAAAATGAAATTTTCCATTGAATATCTTGAGATATGAAAATAAATATTTCAAATCAACCCTTCTTGTAGTTTTAAAACTTTCTAAAAATTGTTAACTCATGCCATTTCATTTTTTCTTGCATTTGAAGTTACACCACACTTAAACGACAAAGAAAAGTGCAAAACAAATGTATTATTTTAACTGGATCGATTAATTATTATACATATACATATTTGAAAAAACTTATCTCACTCGTGACGCGTAATTCAGGTTTAAGAAAGTACTTGGAAAATTCCGGTCCACGTTTTTCAGTTACGTGCTCGATTTTCTCGAATGTTATTGTTCATAGAGCGTGTGCATTGCAGCTACATTGTTCCACTCTTATAGTTTGTTCCTGGCCTCTGGTTGCATAATCAGCCGCGCAGCACGAGTCTCAATTGCTTGATCTTCCGTCGGTCTTTCATAAAAATCAAGAAAAAGTCGCAGGAGTTTCCAACTAATTTTATCGAGGAGTCTAGAAAATATTTGTGTCGTGCTTTATTATTTTTAATTTAATTATATAATTTAAGGAAGAGATTGCAGTTTACGGTTTCAATTATTGTTTCGATTAAAGAAATAAAAATAAATGCAGTAACTTTTTTTAAAACAACGCCCGAGAAAGCTCAAAATTTAATTGTCGATCGGACATTATTTATAAATTTAGAAAAGTATTTTTGGAATCTCAAAATATTATTAAGTTTTAAACTTTTTTTATTCTTACTAGAAAAAGAAGAGAAACCGTCTGGTTTGAAATACAATGGCAAGCCAAATGAAAATTTGAAACTAAATGATGTTAGCTACAGGTCTTGGCGCCTTGGTAGCTTATACGAAACTGAAAATGGTAATTACTTAAACTTTGAAATGCTAATTTAGTATTAATGGCGGTGTGAATTTATTGATCCTAAATGTATTAATTACCAAATTTAATTTATTTTAGGAACTACCTGTGGCAATTCAACGCCCCGAAATTCTATTAATTCTACCATTAGTAATTTTGAAACCATTGATACATCATCAGTTGTGGTAATTCATTTAAGATCCTAACTATTCTTGTACATTAACTAATTACAGAACTAATTAACAAATTTTACTGCAGAATCTCGTTCAACCACCAAAGCAAAAAAATGGCAATAAGGTAAAAGAATTTCCAACAGAATTAACTTTAAGTCTTCGATATTTACCCTACTGTGAAGGAATTACGTCTTCGAAATTGGTGATTGGTGTTGAGGTAACGTTTATATGTTTTTAATTTTTATAGGCTTATCTTTCATAGAAAACAAAAAATAATAAAACAAAATTGAGTGACAAAATTAGTTGTAATTGATGGTTTTAAATCTTGCATACATTTAGTTTATTTAAAAACTTAATTAAAATTATTTTGACCTCATTTTACGTCCTTATATTAGAAAGAAAAAACTTGAATATATATCACTAATTTTCAGGCTTTATCCGGTCTTCCGCCAAAACAGTACAACTGTACGTTGGAACCGTACGTGGTGTTAGATATTTTAAAACAATCCTGGGCTCATCGAAAGAAGCCTAAGTTATATAGTTTTAAAACAAAAGGAATCAGACATACAGCCAGTCCGGTGTTTAAGGAGTCCTTTGTAATTACAGGAGTTTCGCCTCAAGAAATAAGGGTATCTATAGTTTGTATAATATTATAAGATAATCTCAAAATTCAGTTTTGGTTTAGAAAAAAAATCGTACATGTTGCCATTTTTAAGAGTCGTACTTAAAATTCAGTATGATGGATATAAAACACTACACTTATGTAACAGTATAAAATAAGCTCGTAGAAAAAAGAAACAAAAAAACATTTGTCCATTGTAGTTATTATCTTTTAATAGATTACTTACACAATTTTGTACATATTATTTAACAATACACATTTTTAATTAAAACCAGCAATTGTTTCTAAAATTTATTGCTAATTTACGTTACTTGATATTTGTTTTAAATAGTTTAATTTACATTTTTTCTTTATCGAATTTTTTGTGTAGGAATGGATATTAAATATCGAAGCCCACGATCACGATCGTTACGCCAATCATACGAAATTATGTGAATTACAAGTGCCATTGAAAGATGCAAAACGTATTTTTTTGACTCCGGAAACTCATCTTTTTAATTTTCACATGAAGTCGTCAAAACAGGTTTGTTATTTATATCTTGTAAATCGATAATATTATAATGAGTTAATGAAAAAATTATGTGAGTCGACTATTGAAAAAGGTCACTGCTATTTTAGTAATTATGTAATGTACTTGCAGGAATACGGAAACATATTACTCGGCATAAGTTATCTTCCTACTGCGCAACGTTTAACGATAAACGTTATGAAGCTGCGAAATATCAAGCTCACCCCGGCAATTTCAAGTGTAAACGAATTTAGTGAGTCGAAAAATTACTTCCTACATAATAACTATGTCTATTAAATTTTGTCGTTGACTTATCGTTTTTACAATATTTTGAAATAATCAGTTTACAAATTATAATGTGATTGTTTTCAGATCCTTATGTAAGAATATTAATGTTAAACGGAAAGACGGGGAGAAGAATAAAAAAGAAAAAAACTAAAGTTATTCCATCGACGACTGAACCTGAATTCAATGAAACCCTTACGTTTGATTTACCCTCTACTCAGATGGATACATTACAGTTCCTGATTATTTTGTGCAGCAAGGTAATGAAACAGATATTAAAAATTGTAATAATCCATCTACTCGTATTTAAAATAGTTATATTTAGTTCTGTATTTTTTAATTTTCTTTTTTTATTAAGCAATATATTAGTTACTAATCATAAAAAATATATTTAAGAACATTTGTACACATGCATTATAATCAGATTAGTACTGCTTACAAATGCAGGATACTATGATAAGGTGTTAATATGCCCTCGTTATTCGGTTCCCGTCGTATACGAATACCAGCATATTACTACAGAAAAGTAGTTATCGGTATACAGGGCATTCCCAAAACTTATGCCAAACAACATAACATGTGAAGTAGAATGAAATGTCATGAACAAAAAATTCTGGTGATATTTTTTTAGTCTGCTAATTAGTTCTGTCGATATATAGTTTAAAAACTGATGATTTTTAACGTTTTTGTTCAGAACATTAATTAAAGTGATCAACAGTCCAAATAATTTAAATTATTGTCGAGAAAAATATTACACGATCATTTTGGCTACTGATATAAACTATTACGGTTCCGAAAGTTCACATCTACATTATAATTTATGATACAAGCAGTAGAGAAATTAAAAGAGAAAATGAAGCAACTTGGAAATCATAATCATTTGCTATTGTAACTGAACAGTTATAAAAAAAAAAATGAGTCCTAAAAACTAACTAAATAATACTCGGACCGGAAAATGTGACATTAAATAATTGGTAAAATGATTTATAAATTTAGAACACTAACGCAAATTAAGTAATTAGACGATTAGAAAGACAATTTTTGCTCTAACAATAAGAATGACTGCACAGTAAAAAAAATTATTTGACATAATAAATAAAAACGTTTAAAAAGAAAAGCCATGTCTCAAAAGAGTTTTAAGACGCTGCTCATCAGCAACACCGAAGCTCAGCGTTCTTTTGTTTTTTTTGCGTGCAACTCGTCCAAACTATTGGATATTATGCTGCAATGCACTCATGAGCGAGCTGCGTGTCAGAACAACAGTGCGCCTAAAACAAGAAAACAGTTGCAGCAAAAAGAAATGAGCAGCAGGAATTAAGAAATGCTGCGCTAATCGATGTCGAGTGAGCAGCGCGCTGAAATTCCCATCGACGCAGCATCAATGCAAACAAGTTCTGAATTTAGAGACGCTTTGATTAAACCGCGAGTTTCGAGTGACTTTGTGATTAGGCCAAGTTATTTTAATTTATTATATAGTCTAAAATTGTAGAAAACATAAGGAGTAGATAGAATACTTACTTTGTTCGTGTAATTGGTGACCGATTGTAACACTACTATAATCAATTTAAATATTCTGCCAATTTAGTTGGTTTTGTACAAATAGTAAAAAGAAGTAAAATTACTGCTCTTAATATTAACGAATTATTATTTATTAATGGAAAATTTTTGTTCAAAATTCAGGTTGCACAAGAGGAGAATAACATTGTGCCAATGATGAACGAAATACCGAGTGACAGCGAGGATTCGGTGGTTTCGTATCAAAAACCCAAAGACGTTTGCATTGGGAAAGTGGCTCTCGGCAAAGGAGTACGCGATATGACCGAAAGACTTCACTGGTTTTCAGTTTTACAAAATCCTAGGAAACTCGTCACCGTCTGGCACACTTTAAAGTGACTAAATGCAAAGTTGCAAGTGAAGTATGTCCATCTGGATAAGACAGTTATGTTTTAAATAGACAGTTTATTTATTGTAAATGCTGAATTTAAGGTGCAGCTGAATTTGTGTGTTGCTGTAATTCCAAAGATAATTGGAAAATAGTCTTAATTATGGTTTTTCTTTCATTTTATGTGTTTTAATATTTTATAAGGAATTTATTGTTGAATAATAGCAATTATTTTTTAAATAACTACTATTCTTAAATTGTTGTTAATTAATTATAAGATTAATTCGAATTTATTATGAGGTGCAAATCTGTTTCATTTATTATATATAAATATTATTATAAAATAATATAATACCTTGTTTACAAATTTTCTCGTGTGCAAGATGAAAATTTCAAATGAACGAAAAGCATAAATTCAGAAACGATTTTTTATTAGGAGTTTTATATAAAGGATTTATATACTTTCCTATTATCAACAAATTATTTTTTCAAGCAAAAAAACGTAGATTTAAAGTTTTCTTCGTTATTTCTTGTAGATAAGGCAGAATACTTCGTAATCATTATATGATATGTATCATAAATATTTAATTTAATTCTTTTTACAACATCATCAGCTGCAACGTTTTAATTGATTCTCGTTCAGTATATCATACCTCTGTGTAGATAATAAAATTGCAATTTCAAAAATTTTTCAAATTTACCTACAAACTTTTTTTTTAAAGAACATTGCATTACGGTAGCTATTTGTAAATACCTTTTTACATCAACGTAAACACAAATCAATGTAATTAAGAGACTGAAATAAAGGCACGTACAATTAAAAAATTGCTTGATTACATTATTTAATTGACTTAATTTTTTTTCGCTTTCTTTTGTGATTCTTTTAATGCTTGTTTTTGTTTCAATTTTTTTATTAGTAATTGCTTTTCTTTTTCTTCTTCCTTTTTTGTATTTTCGAGAGTTTCTTCGTCTGGAGTGTTAAGATACATAAATTCGGCTGAATAATTTCCAACTCCAGGATCGTCGAAAACGACTTCATCCTCGAACAACCAATTATTATAAGGTATCTCGTTAAGTAGTGAAAACCCGAGGTTCTCAGCGATAACCTGATGTTCGTTTGAAGTAAAAATTCCACAAATTTGGGGTATCTTAAAAATTGTAATTTCTTAGTAAATTTATAGCATTATATTTATAGCATTAGTTTATAAAATGCTTTTTGCTTCAAAAAAAAAATATTTACAGGTAAAAAGAAAACTTGTTACTAACCTTCGTGTACAGAGCTATGTAGTTGCAAACGTCTAGTAAAGCTCGACTGACTCCATATTTTCGGTACGAAGGATGTACTACTAAAATGTTTACTCCAAGATACAAGTCAGAGTTTAACTCTTCATAGAAGTTGGTTTTCAAAATCAAGGCGCTCATAAATTTTCTTATTTCATTCAAGGCATCTCCTTTTAATATCTGTTTCGAAAAGTTTAAAGGTGCAGGATCAAATAAACTTTTATTTACAAAATTAAATATTTCATCTACATTCGACTTATTAGATTTCATGATTTATAAAATTCACCTAGAAAAATTGAATGTGAACGATTAAAATTTTTATATTTTGCGATTTGTTTAAATTAGTAACCTTTAGAGAAGTAAAAAATGGTATTTTCTGCAAAAATAAAGAAATTTATTATCAATTCTGTGTTATTGTTGCATTATTATAGTTTATAAAAAGAATTTTGAATATGATAAGATAATTATATTTTAAATAATTTAGCATCTTATTTTTTTGATCGATCCATTTTTACTGTAGTTAAACGTTTCATTTAATTAGTCTCGGATAAATAATTTATATAAAAATGTATGTAGCTATATTTATATCAACCTCTGAAATAAACTGTCTTGACAAACATACCTGCACACGATTGTAAGTGTCGTTTCGTGTGGACAAAGTATTAAAACAAAGTATAGCAGCTCCAACTGCCCGTCCAGTTTGTTGACTAACAGCTACCACACTTAACGTATCTTGCATCCATGTATGTACCAAGTTCAAATATGTCTCTACGGATTCGTGATCTTTGCGCAATTGGATCGATTTGCACATAGGTTCCTCGGTAAAGTAGTGATGCTATTAGTCAAATAACAAATATTTAGAAATAAGATTCTTCATTCTGAACCCGTTAACGTTTAAATGTACTGAATTTTCGCTGTCACTTTAAACGTTTGCATTTCTTAAAATTGATTAATTTTTTTAATTTAAACCAAAAACATTCATTTTTTTTGCTTTATTATTTTTAAACCTTGCATTTAAAATTCAAAACCCGAAGTTAAAACTTTTAGAGTTAAGAAAAAAGTGAATTAGTAAATACATTTTTTGCCTGAATCTAAGTACTTTTCATGAAAAATTTATACTGTTTTCATAAAAATGTATACGTTTACAATAAAAATATATGCTAAAGTAAATTAAAATTTTGCGTGTATTTTAATTTTTTACTTTTTAATCTACGTACAATGACCCATTTTTATATAAAATATTTTATTTTTATAATACTGTGTTCAACTAATCAATATTAAACATTCAGCTTTTCGTTATTTTCTAATTTTATTATTATATTATTTATTTTATGTAATTATTAAATATTATACGTGCATGCGCGTGTTTTGTAACTAATACACGCGCATCAATAAGAGAGTCTACATAAGGCGATGCGTGTACCTGTACTGTACCGAGAATCTTTTATTACTTAACCGCCTATCATATATAGATTGATTGACAAACAAAAAATTTCTAAGAGGTTTATATACAAACTGAACAAATTGATTTCAATTAAAAAAAAATTTAACGTTTTTATTATTATACGTTACAACTTTTTGGAAGTATAGTTCTTAAACCCTCTTTTTAAAAAAGTTTTTGTCGATTAAAACATTATATAGATCTCAATGAATCTCTCGAAAGTATGCAGTACAAAATTCACAGTATAGGTACAAGTATCGCGTTAAATAGTCTCCCTAAATGGACCTTGATGAGACGAAGAACTTCATCATATTGACTTTCTTGAAGATCCTGAATTTTGAATTTTAAATCAGCACCCCATACAATAGGTGCTTCGATTTTTGCCATAAGCTCCATTTTATTCACGGCCATTTTGACTATTGATTTAAAATTTTATATATTTAAATTTAGAAAAAACTACTAATTTTGAAACAATTCAACTAAAGCTTTAATTTTTTACACAATTACAATTAAAAGTAAACCTAACCAAATAAATAACTAATATAAATGACAATCAAAAAGTAACCTCCAAAGCAGCATTTTAATAAGATGGAAATGGACCCTTGCTATCATCATCAGTGTTTTTCCAACAATACGAAAAGAAAATCATCTCTGTACAAGCCAAACTCGGAAGATATAAAAATTTTAAAAGATGCTTTGTCTGCCTTCCTTAAATTGCAGGAAGACGAAGAAGTACGTTTTTCTTCGACGCCCCTTATTTGGGAAAGATTGTCAATCGGTTGTAGAATCATTGATTTTTTGCCTAATAAAACGGAAGAAGTTCAAAATCTGTTAGAAGTAATTCAACGTATTTTTATAAAATTAACATTTTAATCTATTTTTTATTTTAGAATATCAATTCTATGTAATAAATTTAAAAGTAAAAACTTCATTACAGACCCTCTACTTTTGTCCCGGTGAATTGTGCGGTGAATTGGCATTGCATATTGATTCTATAACAGTAAAAATATACCAACAGTTTATTTTTGATCTTATAAAAGATTACAACAGCTTTTGTGCTTTAGAAGAAGGTACTGGGAAAGTTATTGGTGTGGCACTAGCAACTTGTAGGTTTCTCTCCAACATCACTTCGGAAGAGAGCGATGTATTTTTTATTTGCAATAAATACTTATAGTTTGACTATCTCGTGCATAGATGAATAACTATTGATTTTTACAGGTCATACAACAGGATATGTTTAACTTAATAAACGTTGCGAGTGTTCTTCTAGAAAGGGCTAATATTTATGAGTATTACAATGTTGATAGATATTTTTGCATTCACACTTTATGCGTTAGGCCTGATTACTGCGGGAAAGGAATTGGTACATCGCTGATTCGAGCTTGTTTATCAAAGGCGCAGAAACTAGGACTTCCAGCGTGTGTAGGAATTTTTCGCGCTGGAGCTACTCAAACTGTCGGTAAAAATGATCGGTATATAAAAATTATTTTTATTATTGTTGTTTAATCAATAGCTTTACTTATTTTTTAGCCCAAAGATTGGGGTTTGAAGATTTATCGGAACTACCTTTCGTAACTCTAAAAAACTCCAAAAAACATTTGGAATATTTAACATGTATGGGTATTTTATTACCATTAATTGAATGTGATGAACTAGAAGGAGAAGAATTTGATGAAAATAATTACATTGACAATGTTAAATGAGAATAAATAATTTGTTTAACACTTTAAAATAAATCTAAAACAAAATAAGTAATTGTATACATTATTCGAAGATACTTTTAAAGATCGCATTATAAATTATAAATTAAATATTTTTTTTATTTCACTTTTTTAAAACAAATGTTTACACTAAAAGAAAACATAGCTGAAGTTTTTATAAAAACAATAATATTAATGAATAAATGAAACAACTACTGGCAATACTGTCAAATGTTTATTTATAATAACGACGTTTCGGCTGCATTTTTGGCAGCCCTTCTCAAGTCACTATAACAAT
>UCOL01004670.1:0-13874 GCA_900474335.1 Ormyrus nitidulus
AGCGCTAGCTTAGTGCCGCCATATTTGTTGCTATATATATTGACCACGCCTCCATGTCAAATCCCAATACCTCGCTTCAAAAACTTACACAGTACGTTAAATATCTATTTTGTAAGTCGAATTGCACATAACTAATAATATCAGTCTTGATTACTGATTTTTTACAATTTTACGTAAAATTTGATTGCTAAAAACCGTGAAAATTTATTTATTACCATTTTTAAATATAAAATAAATTAAATAAAAAAATAGTTTCTGAAATATTCTTTTCTTCCAACAAGCATCTTTACAAAAAAACTTTTTGAAGATAAATTCGATTGTAAATTCTCAAGTAGTTCTACGATTATATTCTATATCAAATTAGCATAAAATTTCGAATTTAAAATGTCTTATTCGGTCTATATTCGGATATAAAACAATTTTTATTTGTAAATTTCGAAATTTTTTAATTTTACTTAGGTTCAATACTAATACATATACCTACGTAGCTAGAACGTATATATTGCACTCTAGTACTTGCAAGTTATTAAGCCGTAAAAAGGCAAGTATGTAACCTTTCAAATTTTTCATATTTTAGCTTAAAATTTTATATTTGAGTATATATAGTTATACTAATAGAACTAACGAAACAAATAAAATATTTATGAAACAATTTAGCCGAGTCAATAGTTTATCTGTGCCACTTTGAGGTTAGTGAAAATAAAAATCGAATTAGTTAATCCAGTATAAAACAATGAAATACTGGTTGGTTAGATAAATGAAAAAATGTGTTATTGGCTCATCGGGAAGTGCAACGGCTCATCATGACTCGAAGTACGGTGCATTCGCGTCAGGCCGTGCAATTTACGCTTGTGATAAAATTTTGAACACATTATAATACCGTCATTTTTTGAAGTGTTCTACTCCTTTAGCTAACTCTGTTTAAATTTTAAATTAAATAAATCAAATTAACGTTTTCATACGAAAACTTTTAATTTGAACTCTAAAAAGTCCTACATTTCCAGTTATTAAAAGTACGAACCGCCAAAATGAGCGTCGATTTTAAAATATGCAAAAGCACCCTAAAAATGCCAACCCCGCGTGCCCACGCAATCGTATTAATCCTTGATGCATATCGGTGTCGGTTGGCGGGCGTTCAGGTATCTCTTTCATTATATAAGCGGGAAAAAGCTCGCGGTGCACGCGATTGGTGCGAATTAACAATGCCGTAGTTTTGGCGGCAAAACTCCTGTGACGCCTGATTTACGAGGCATGCACTTATCTCCGGCACGTAGCGGGGATTTGCATATCGCGTGTAAGCAGAGAGCCGTCACCGTTCGCATTTGTTGCTTTTCGGCTTTTTTCCGCGATTCTCTCCCCCCTCCGCGATGTAATTAGCGAGAAACGCGTCGCCTGCGCCTCTCTACCCGAGGTAGGCACGCGTTGGCGGGAGATTTAGAGGCGTCCACAGGTGCATGGAAATGACGTATTGTAGCTTCCGGAAATAATAGAATTTGCATTTTCATTATACTCCTTAATTAGGCAAGGTTCTTTCGTGTTCGATATCGCGATCAAGATATCGATAGTGCTGATGAGCTCTAGCAGTTGAGTTATACGAATTAAGAAGAAAAAAAAACAGTACTATCCTGAGAGAAGTATGCAAGTGATCGTGCATATTGAGTGCGGGGTTCTGCATTAGTAATTAGAAATGTCTAATTTTTGAAACGTAAAAAGGTAATGTAAATTTTTCGTTAAATATTAAACTTTTTTTTAAGGTTAAGTTTTCTGTTAGTAGCATTAAAAAGTAATACAATGTAAAAAGAGTCGCGGTAAACGTGTTTTGAATTCGTAACGATTGCACGGCAAATTCGAAAGAAAAATTCTATTTCCCAATGACATCGTACTTAGCATACGATTTCGAAGCAATTACGAATCAATTCCGGCGGCTCCCTCCCGAAATTCTCTCGAAAAGCCAATTACTCAGCAAATCCCTTTTCCAATTTCCATTTTTGAAAACAGCCCGAAAGCCCCGACGCAGGCACCGAGCTCGCATGCATAAAAGATGCATGCTTTCCGCTCGGCTCATCGCTATGAAAGGTTCATATACACGCGTGGAGCTCGGCGCGAAACTTCTCAGCGAACAACTAACTCCCGGGCTCTCCTTTGATTAAATTCATCGGCGTCTAATCAAAGCACCTGCTCTTAAAGCTCGCGCATTTCTGAAAAGCCGAGCTCGAGCTCAAAGAGAGGGACGCGGCTGGCTATATAATTTCGATGCCGCAGAAATTTCGCGCCAAGTCCCGACGTCGGCGGCGGCGGCGGCGGCGTCGCCTCGACGAGGATTAATCAGCGGCGCGGAAGCGCCCAGGTGACAGTATACTGCCTCGGCCCCGATCGATATGCAGTCGGGACGGGAGGATTTCGCCTCGGCTTGGGGGGGAAGCTTCGAATGGAATTTCGCGGCTGTGTGCGAGATGTCGGATGTTGCCTGCGGAAGCTGCTCGAGCTTTGATGTTTCTCTATAGAGGGCACGTCTTATGATCTCAGCGGTAATAGTTATATATCTACATTGATTCTAATTAAATTCTATGCAGCTATGTATTGCTGGCAGAAGAAGCCTCTATTATCGCAGTCGTCCGATGCCTTGAGAAAATACAACTAATCGATACTTGAATTTGAATTTAGCGGAGTTATTTATTATTTTGAAAAGGTATTGATGTAAACATCTTTGTATTTCTGCGAAGCATTGTAATAAGAAATAGACCGCAGAAGTAAACAGAAGTGCAAGGAGGCCTAATTCAACGGAGCTTCGGTGAATTAAAAAATTAGTCGAATCCGCTTATATTGGCTTTAGCCGTCAGCTCGCGGGCCCATCATCTGCCCCCGCCGCGTGAGAAGGAATTCGACCCTGAAGCGAAGTGCAAATGCAGCGGAACTCCGTCCTGCTGGCAGGGCCAATAATGTGATTGTCGGCCAGCATAATCAAAGGGATAAAGTGGTATTACGCGTAAGGACCTTCGGGGCTAATGCTGCGCAAATATATCTCGCAGCTCAGAGAGAGAGAGAGAGGGCAGCCTGCATTAATTCGCTAATGCAGGCCGCGTTCGCAGACGGAATTAGATTCGATCCTCGCGCAAGAGTGCTCGAATTTCCGGGGCGACACTTTGCGCCGAGCCGCAGTCCTGCTCGCGTTACATCGCGGTGAATTTGCGGCCGCGCGCGAGATTAAACGTTCGGCCGCGCTCGCGGAAATGTGCCGACAGGGGTATAGCTGGAGATTAATCGCTTTTGTTTCGCTGCGGTTTCCGACTGTCAGAACTTTCTGGAAAATCGAGCCTGCCCGCGTCTTGCGTACGGTAAATGAATTTTTAGTCTAAGCTTCTTTAATGTTAAAGCTTTTCGAAACTCCAAAAAAAGCGGAGTCCCTTCAAATTGTCCGCGATCCGTTCGTTCTTCCATTCTCCCTTTGTTTTCGGAAAATCCATCGACCGCTCTCGAAAACAAGTCAGGCAACGAAAAAAAAAAGGGAACAAAATCAAAAGCTATAAGCGTTTGATACCTCGACTCTTTCCTCGCCTACGGGAATAGCGCCTCGATCAGAATACGGTTTTGACCGGCGGCGAAAAAGGATTTGGAGCACCGGCCCGGATTACTCGCGTCCAATTAAATTTAACGAATTTCGCGCGAGGGCAGCCTGCCCTTTATTGGTTTCATTAATTGCGCGTGCACCTACCGCCGGCAACAGCTTTCCGTCGCTGCTCTTGCACGTGTAGATCTGTACAGCCACCAGCGCGAGGGAGTTTCCCTGTTGCAGCGCTGCAGCCTCCGGCGCTTTGCCGGGGGATCGGGCAGGCTCGCCGCTGCGTTACTTCGGAGGAAGCTCGTGTTTGTAACAATTACTGTTTCCTTGTATAAGGAAGGGATTACGGAAAGATTTTTTTCTTTCGAGTGCTAATTTAACGCACTTTGCATGGGGAACGGGCTGCTGCATCATGTTATATAATAGATTTACCCTTCTATAATATATCTATTTGCATGGTTTACCGTCCTATAATAGGTTTTGCCTGATGTTATTTAGGTTGAAGATTAAAAATAATTTTGATAATTTTAGCGCCTTTATCATTCGTTTTCGTTCTCCTCGCAAAGCAACCCTTCAGAGTCCGACAAAACGTTATGCTACCGCGCTCGTCACTTTGAAATGTAATCAATTGTGAGCTAGTCCACTATTCATTATCAATTACAGAAATACACAAAGGCCAGGCCGAATGCGGAACGAGGGAGGGACAGGCGCATGTAGGTGCGACGGAAAGAGGGAGGATCGATCGCGGCGCATTCTATTCAGTGGGATTGCCCTGCGGGATGCGAGTGAAAGAGGCCGCGACGTGTTAACGTGCCGACACACAGAATTTGGCAATTAAATCGTTTGCCGGCCGAGCGGACGCGAGTCTCATTTTTTTATCCGCTGTCTTCGGACCCCGGGGGGGCGAGGAGAATTCACAGAAAATTACTCGGACGTCGAGGCTGAAAATATTTTAATTGAACTTTCGCGCGCCCTGATGTTTCTGTCACACCTTTTGTTGCCCGTCTGCATTTGAGGGCGCAATGGACAATTTGATGGGCTTTAGATGTATTTTCATTTAATTTTGGTGCGAATGGATTACTATTTTTTTTTTATTTAGTTATTTAATGTCGCATCTCCTTCGGGTATTAGCGACAGCATTAACTTTTCGAAAATTTCGGACTGATGGGCGGATTCAAACCCGAAGGTTGGGGACTCTTGTATACCTCTGCTGAACAATAATTATAGTATGCACTGAATTATGACTTGAATTTTTCTTAAAGCGATCACATAAGCAATTCAATCAATAAACTGTCATTACCCTGCCGTCACTTCGTAGATTTGCGATAAAAGCCATTAAAAACCAAAGAGCCCGAGTCACAATTAGAACAGAAGTGTCCTTAACGGCAGGTTTAAAAAAGGCTCTGACTGCATTGCGCGGACACAGGGACGACATGCGCTCATAGGCGCGCGCGTCATACTAATTTGCGCGGCCGTAAATCTCGGCGGTGCAAAAACCGGTAGGAGCATCGTAAATCCGGCTCGGTAACGACTTGCTTATCGGCTTGAACGAGCGTGGCTCGCTCGTTTTATTGTCGGGCAATCATAAAATCGTTGCGCGCGAGGGAAAAAGAATAGCCGCGAGGAACTCTTCTTCGTTAGAAATAAATGGAGCCGTAATTGCCCTTTTAGTGTTCCCCGGCAAGGCCTTGTCGACTCTATTCACGAGTGACGAAAGCAGCTCTCGTTACTTGGGGGGTTTTTAATAAGCTGTGCATTAGATTTTACTGGTTCATTCGGGATGAATTATTTGTTACTTGCAAAGTTTGCTATTTCATTCTGAGAAGGCGGTATGTGCTTTAAATACGATTTTGATCAATTTTTACATAAAATTTAACGGTTTTAGATAGTTCAATTTTATTAATAGATGTTTTTTTTTATATTTTTAAGAATTGTTTTGCAAAACTTAATAAAGTATAAAAAAAATTACAACTCTGAATTATACTAGTACTTGATGTAAAAGATCACTAACTTTTATTATGTTGTTTCTTTATTATGTGATTTCCTGATCTTGTCGGGAACTTCGTATAGGTGAAGGTGATTTTGAAAAGGCATAGTTCAATCTGACGAACAGTGACACCTGAAGAAAACTAATCTTATTGAAAGAATAAAATTTGGCATTAGTGAAATAGCTAAAATAATGGTAAAACTCCATATAAAAAAGCCAGTTTCTACGTCCAACAGAGTCGCGCAGCTCGATATCGGCATCCTTCGAGAATTCACAGAAAACGTGACAGAAGTGCATTATGCAGACGCGAGCTGGCGTTAAAATATGCCGCGTGCAATAACTCGGCTTGCGCGGAGTCCGTTAGCTATGCTAATTTCGCACTATGATTCACCGGGGGACGGACATATGCCGGTCTTGGCACCTGCTGGCGCATGCGTCGGTGCATTTCTAATTGAACAATATTAATACGTGCGCTGCGCAAGAGTGCGATGTTTCGAACTTGCCCGGCTCTTATAGCCGGTAGGTATAATCTGGGCGAAATGCTTCTTCCAACCAGCTTGTAATTTCGTCTGAAAAACAGAGTAAAGAGAATCGGCAATGAGGCGATGATTTGTAAATTTTTCGTTTTCGCGACGTTTTTAATTGGACGGAAGGGAAGGAGCTTATGTTTGTGAATTGTTTATACCCGGTTAACTTAGTGATTAGTTACAGAATATGAATTTTCATCTAATACAAAATGATTTTAATAAAAGGAAAAGAATGAATAAAAACAAATCTTTTTAGTTTTAGTACGATAAGAGACTAAATGTATAAAATTTCCAGTAGATATCTGTTTATTATTTTCTTTATAATTTTTATTATTTGAAATATAAAAAGTATGGAAATATATTATCGGAATTGGAATTATATTTTTCCAATTGGAACTATATTTTTTATTATCTTGTTTATCATTTTTAAATATTTATCTCATTTTAGACAGTACTCCAATTTGAATTTACAAGTATTTATATTTTTGTATAATAATTTGGATGTCCATCAATACAATGTTTACGTGTTTGAACAGAAGCAATATGACAAGTACTTTACGAACACAGACGTTTAAAGACAATTTTATTTAAAGTTAATCAATGGCTTACACCTTTTTCACTGATTTTACAATAACTGCGTCATATGCATACAAAAATAACAATTCCTTGAGCAATATTTTCTTGCCGCTACGTGCTTTCCTTCACAAAACACTCGATCGCGATCAATCTTCTTTTCTCCATTTTCCCTCTCCTCTTCGATCCTCCTCCTCCTTCTCCAGCTCGGCGAGCATTCTCTATATCCCAGCGGCAGTTTCCGCGCCCTCGTGCAGCAGTGCTGCTCGTAAAATCGCGACCCCTCGGCCGCTCCAAAAAAGCGGACGGAGGTCGTCAACGTCGATGATGCGTGACCTGCCAAAGCGCGTATATGCCGCTCTCTCCTTTTTGCGAAAAAAAAAGGAAGGAGACGTTTCTCGATCCCCTCGCCTCGCACCACCCCTTTCATTCGCTTTATTGAAATAACTCCCGGCGGCCGTTAGAAGCTCCACTAGTTTTTCTTTTTTTTTTATTTCGAGCTCTCTGTCTCCGGGCGCGGCCACGGTTATTTTCGGTAATGCACGGAGGTGTGCTGACTTGTAGCCGAAAATTCTGCGTGAAATTCATCTGGGTAATGCTGGGATGTATTGTAGAAGGTTGGGGGCTCTTTTCCTGCTGGGATTTTTATTAAAGAAAGTAATTTCCTTGCTTTATACATATTATTTACGTATTTTTAAACAAGATGTAATTTTTGCAAGTGTCAGATTGATTCGATAATATCATGCATTTAAAGTTTTATAATAATAAAACTAAACTTGTACGAAAATGTGGCCCGACTTCTCTATTATTCTTCGATCGATCAAATGTATTATACATAGAGTTTGGAAACCATATACTGACATGGATATTTTAAAATATTTTTCCCCCAGCGCTTTTAAAATCAGATGTGTGAAAATAACGAAGGTAATAAGTCAGATTTTTCACGCACAATTATTCACCACGGAAATCTTTGGATTCAGAAAACTAAGCGTACGATTTGCATCGAAACGAATATTTTTCTCCTGGCGATAGCATCTTCTCTATTCATATAGGCGCTAGTTTTAGGTATAGGATAGCGCCTGGCGGAGATATCGGGATGCGTTATATTCGCGCCCCTTCGCCGAATTTTCCTCGGTTCGTAAATCGAGATTGCCGCGCTGCTCCTTTTTCCTTTTTCCTCGCTTTCCAGAATTATTCCGGCTTTCGCGTTCTCCTTTCGCTGCTTCTTTATATATACGAGCACGGCGAAGCGAAGCGGGATATATACTACTGCGGTTATTGGAAAATGTGACGAAGCTGCGAGGCGTCGAGTTAATTTAAGATAAGTTATGAAATCGCCTATCGAGATAAGGGGATTTTGCTACTTTTCCCAGGATCCTTACTCGAAATGCTGACGAATACCGAATCGAACGTGACTGATTGTTGGTGACAAAAAAAATTAGCTTTTCCAGCTGATGCAGATATTTTTTGGATCCTAAAGATTTCTTTCCCGAAAATTAACAACGAGTTCATCATTTCAGCAGATAAATATTTACTTTTACAAACTATTTCTTTTAAATTTCGACTATCACGCTTTTGTCTTAAAAGTATTAGTGTAAATAAATCTCATTTAACAGTAAGAGAATGTTAAATAATGAATAATACCTGATTGAAAGTTCGCTAAGCACATAATCACGTTTCCGCCTTCCCTGTCAAGACCTATCAAAAGAAAGTAGCGTCGAAGAAAAAAAAAAAGAAAATAATGAAGCGCACATAAAGATAGGCAAACAATGATCTCGACTCCGAGCGAAAATGAAGCGGAACGGCGGGGAGCTGGAGATGCTCCGGTCGGGTGCCGGAAATGAGCAAAGCGAAAAAACGTGTTTGAAGCCTCGCAAGCGCCGAGTGTCGCTGCTGCTGCTGCTGCTGATCGAGCAATTGAATGCGAGTGGAGAGGCGTCGATATAAGTGACGCCAGGCGGATATGACGTTGAGAGGCAGAGCTTTGAGCACTTTTCTACGCCGTTAAGAGGGCGCGCGCCCTACTTGTAGGGTTTCTACCTTATAGCTGTTATCCTTCTTGTAACTTACACTTGCTCGTGTGTAGCTGGACTTTAAAGTTTATTCCTTTTTGTTTGCTTATTACCTCATAAATACGCTTTTAAAAACGCCTTTACGTATTGGTTATTGATGTAGCATTGCTTTTATTTAGTCAGATTATTTAATGCACTATAATTATCTTAAGGTACAATAAAAACTCGTTATTTACGAATATAATTGTTAAATTGGCTTTAATTACTTAATAGTGTGCTAGTTTATATTACTTATTCTTGCAAATTGCCCGTAATTGCTAAAAATAATCTATAGGAATATTGTTTTTAAGTATTGAATACATTTTTTTTACATTTCCAATTTATAGTACATGTTTTTATTTAATTAGCCCTGAATTATAACTTCATATTTTTCTTTTGTATTTTTTTTTTTTTTTTTTGCGTTGGCGGCTGAAGAATTTGTTTTCTGTTTCGTTTATTCTTTTTCGTTTTATCGTCAATTTGTCTGTTCTTGTAAATTGACATGCACTTTAATAAAAAAAAGTCTTGTACAATTCGCTGCGTAACACAAGAGGAGGAATAAATCTAAAAATATGTAGTCGATCCTATCTTAATTTGAAAACAGCTTTATCTGAATTTCAGCAGAACAATATACTCGACGCAAAAGTGGAAAGAAAATTTAGGAACCGATCCGTAAAATGAGTCAGTAAACGGGCGCGTCTGCTCGCGATCGGCAAAATTACGTTTTCCCCGTCGGGCCGCCAGTCTAGCAGGGATTTTTATTGGTAATTAAAAAGCAGCGGCTCGTGTGATTGGAATTAATATGGTCAAACGGTCAATCTGGCCCGAGGCGGCCAGAAAAAAGAGTCACCACGAGTGGAGACAGGGAGAAAGAGAGAATCGAAAGCGATATAGCCGCGCTTCCTGCCTGGCAACGTCTGGCCGATTTACAGCTTCCCACACGTGAGCCTCCACTCGCGAGGAAAATGTTTGCGCTCTTCTATTAAGGAGGAAGGGCTGGGGCCCCTCTCGCTTTTTTCCCTGGTTGGCTCTCGACCACTCGGCTCGAAACTTTACTTTTCGATTACGCTCCTCAATCACGTTTCACAACTCATTTCGCGCTCCCGCGCCCCGATGAATTAATTAAGCAGCTTTTTTTTCGCTCGTTCGCAGGGGGCGTTAAACTTCCGGCCTTTCGCGCGAGGAAACGCTTTTTCCCGATAAAATACGAGGATCTTGCGCGCTCTTTTTTCCTTTTTCGCTGGCGCGCTACGAGCGTCGAACGATGGGTGGACGCCGGGCTTTTATACGCGCGGAGAAAACTGTCGCGGGAATTAAATGTTTATGGTTTTGGAAAATGTGCGCGGAATTGATAAGGCTCGTTAATTTTATGCATTGGTTTTAGGAGACACGTATAGGGAAAGGCCGCGTCAAGCTTTTTACTTTGCTCTTAATCATTTCGTTTTAAGAGTTTGAAAATATTTTTAGCTAACGGTGGAAGATATGAAAACGTTCAATTTTCAATTCTAGAATAAAGTCAAGCACGCCTTTCGCGTCACTTGCGGATTAAACATTTCATCGCGAAGGCAATACAAAGGCAGCATCGCAAACTAATTATTGCGCGCGCCTAAGTATAGACTACGCTCAAGATAGTCAGCATAATCCTTTCGGAAAGTACGAGCGAAGAGATTAGGCGACGAAGCCTCGCGGGCTTGCTTACCTCCTCCGGCGCACTTTGACGCCTTCCCGCTATTAAAACAGCCTTCGCTTGATCTTAAGCCAACGCGAGGCGTAAGTCGAGGCTTCGGCGAACTTTCGGCTTGTACAGGACGAACGGGTTTGTTTTCTTTCGATCGGATTGTCATTAACGTGCGCGGAACTTTCGAGGCGCTTTGCTTGATGAGCAGTGAGATTAAGTTCGGGGGCGGGCGCATTGATTTTGAATTTCGTAAATGTTGTTTCAGGCATCTTTCGCACTTTTCAAGGAACGATTTACTTTTGCTCTCCTTGGAGAAATAACGCCTTATTTGTACAAGCCAAACTTTGTTACAAACGAAATTATTACTACACTGATCGTTTGTAATACAAAATTGGACTGCATGAATCAACTGCAAGTGCAGTTAAATAGTCACAATAGGATATTCAGTTGATTCACAAACATTTGAATTAATCGAAATTTTGTTAAATCAATTAAAAATTCTATTAACACAAATAACGAATTAAAATCCTATTGTGAACATTTAACTGTATATTTAATTGATTCGATGAAATTTTTTTCTCAGTGTACAAGAACGTCTCTGCATTACTATCTTAAATCTTTACGTTCGCAAAATCGAGCAAGCGCGTTAAATCCGTGCACATCGACGCGCGCTCTGTTATATATTTATAAAGGTTCGAGCATCCAGAGGCAGCTCGACATCTATCTGTCATTACTCGAGATTTGTGCGCGTCCGAGCTTCTCAGACGCGTTACGGTTACGAGCGCGCGACTCCGTAATCAGCGAAGCGCGAGAGCGCAAGAAGCCGAGCCGAGGGATAAACTACCCCCCGGAAGTGAAGCCGAGAGGGAGGAGTGGAAATCGAATGGAGGGTGGCCAAGACGCGCGCGCGCGGGTAAGACTCGTTCCGCCTCGAGCATATGCAATTGTTTATGATTACGAGCCTTGACAGACGCGCGCCAATAAAGCCCCCGGGTCGATGCGCTTTCTGCCCTGCGGGTGACGGCGCTGCTTTCTTTCGGCGTCTTCTGGAGTCGTTCGAGGCGATGCACGATGAAACTGGGTTTGAGAAAATTGTCGTATTTTTTTTATAGGATAGGAGTAATTTAATTTTTTTCAATGTTATTAACTAATAGTATATTATGATAAAAGTACAGAAAGTAGATTGACCAACTTGCGCACAAGTATCGTGTACAATTTTTCCTATTGAGTTGGGCAAAGTTCGACCACTTTAATTATTGAATAATGTTTTAACGTGGCAGGGGAGGAATAGAAGGGCCTTTAAAAAAATAGAAAATTCATTTATAAGCTTAATAGTACTTTTTGACACGGCTATGACACGAGCGCCGAAAAATCATGTCAAAGTCGTGATTTTGAAGTTAGAGTGGCATAAAATTGTTTATTTAATATTTCGATTATAATTAATCGTAAACTTGTAATCTGTGAAATAAAATGGTATATTTTTTAACGATTATTTTTTCATAGAAAAATTCATTTATAAACTTGAAATTATTTATTTACTATTTTGATTAATATTAATCGTAACATTGCAATGTGTGAATTCAATGGTACATTTTTAACAATTCTTTTGTACTTGAAATTATAGATAGATATTTTTTATTTATTATTTCCGGATTATCTTCAACGTTTACATCATTTGTAAATGATATTTCTGGAGTCTCAGGAATTATAGTTGCTTTCGGAATCTCAGTGTCTAGGAATATTTTCTGATTTATTTATACAATAGTATATTTCGATACAAGTCCGCGAAGCGAGTAATTCCCGCACGGATGAAGTTTGCCTCCCGAGCGAAGCCGTGTTAGTCATAGTCGGGTGTTCATGCAAACTTCACACGGGTGTAATAGCTTCCCGCACGTGTAACACACGATATTTTTGTTAACAAATGCTTGGAAATAGTATCGTTCTATTCTCTGTTGATGAGGTATATTAAGTATAATTATCATGCACCAGGATGATAATTATAAGAATAATTAATTCCCTCCGATGGCTGACTTGTTAACGGAGGCGATAATAAAGTTTCCCTTCCGCCTGGAGTTCTCAAGTTTGTCCAGCAATTTCTTGGCCGCATCAAAGCTCTCATGAATGACGTAAGAAGGCATATTTTATATCCAATCAAGTTCTAATATAAATATGGAAGATTAATCGAGGCGTAATGCGCTCGTTAAGGGGAATGACAAACTACCCGCGGATGCCGATAAGAGCCGAGTCACTGTCCATCAATTATGCCGCACTCTCTGCCTATGTACCTTCAAACCGAGGTTCCTTCGCATAATTGACTTTCGCCATTATTTTTTTCCCGTGTATTTACTTTCGCAAATCCATTTACGAGGGGTGACATTATTAAGAAAATTTAACGTCATCGTCCGATAATGTTTTATAATGAATTCGTAGACTTTTCCAGAAAGGAATTATTAATTTTCTTAATTTTCCTATTCTAATCAAGAAATAATGATTAATAATATTTGCCGCTATAGAATAAATTACATATATTTATATCTTATCAGGTGAAAATGAAGAAAGAGAGCAAGCAGAGTCGAAGCATCGTAAAAAGTGAAAAAGCGGCACGATTGAGCAGGCCATTTACCCGGACTTATCTGGCCGACATCCTTAACTGCATATATTGTCCCAGGGCGTCCTCGGCTCCGCGACAAAGGCCTCGTATAAAAAGGCTCGAGTGACGTATCGATATGCAAACGGAGCGCTCGCTCGTAAAACGCGCAATATCGAGCGGGGCTCTTTAACAAGATCGTCTACGCCGGCCATTTTATCCCCGAAACGATGCTCTCCAGTTTAAACTTCACTTATCTCGGGGCGCAATCGGCGAGTTCCAACGGCTCTCGCCGCGGCCGCGGCTTAACGGTAATCACGGCGTAAAGGTACACTACAAATGCTCTCTTTACGCCCCTCCCGTGAGGAGCTTAAGAGCGCAAGCGCGACGAATGAGCGGCCCGCGAGTTTACGACGAGAGATGCGGTTATATTGCTGATGGCGTGTGAGCCTCAGATACGAAGAGGCTCCTTTTCGGCTTTGCCTTGAGGGAGGAAGCGAAAGCGACTTGTAAAGAATGCAACGGGCACATTGCCGATTTCACTTTGAATGAAGAATTCGCGTTGAATAATTAACAAGTATGAAAGGATGAAAAACGGAAAAGTTGTGGAATTTAGTATATTATAAACTCGACTCTGAATCCCTTTTGTTTCCCATTATTAACAATTATAATTGTGTTGCTACAACTATTAGCTCGTGCACAGAAAGAAAATGAAAGGACAGCTTGAAAGATTTATGTAAATGAAACTTTATTTAATCAGGTTATCACGACGACTTCTCGAAAGGTAATGGCAGCTCCGCTTCTTTCGTCTTCAAAAATTCACTTGCAAAACAAAACTGTTTCTTCCCATGGTAACGAACGTCTCCATTGGCATCCGTCGTCCGTGAGAGCTTCTCGCTCTCACCCCGCGCA
>UCOL01004671.1:0-13875 GCA_900474335.1 Ormyrus nitidulus
GTTTAGAATTAAATAAAATTTAGTTTAATTTTTATCAAATAGGTATAAATTAAAATAATTAGATATGTAATACTTGGTTAGTATCAGAAAGTAAGGGCGCGCGAAGCGCGCATGATCTTGCTAGTAATTTAAAAAATTCCAAAATCTTTTTTTTCCAAGAGGTTTTTCTTTACATAATTTTTTATAAAACCAGCTAATAAAAAAAATTGTTTTTCATTCATTTCAACTTAAGCTCTTCCCCTTATTGATATATTGAAACTTGCCACGTATTACGTTATTGCATATGCTAAAGTCAATTTTTGATAATTGTTTGCGTATCAATAATTACCTATTGTGTTAATATAGCGTCAAGTGGAATGGCTCAATTGCTATCTCAAATATTGATTATAGTTATTTATTTACTATGTAGTTATTTGACCCAATTTGACAAATTATGTATAAATACGTTCGTAAAATAAGATAAAATATCTTATTGATGACGGTTGTATTAAGAATTATCACTTGGAATATGTACCAAAATATATGATAATTCACGTTGTACCTTCACTTCACAGTCCTATATTTATTATTTTTATTGTGTACGCGGTGAAAGCATTGTTTCTCCGCATCACTGTAACAAGAAATAAATAGTGCAACGAGTATATCTGTCAATCTGCACGCGGCAACCTATAAACACGAAGCAATGGCAGGCATAAATACGAGTAGCGTAAACCAAACATTGCCATTCGTGAAAACCCATACATTTTTGCGCGGCGAAGCCGCGTTAGAGAAAAGTTCTCCGCCGCGAGTAATGGTATTTACCCCACTTTGCAAACATGCAAATAATACTCGGGGGCTAATATATAAATACGTAAATCCGGAAAACGCAGCAAGCATTTCGGCCGCGGACGCGCAAACATTTATGAACGGCGAACCTGTAGTAATAATGAATGCGCGTGATTACGCGAGTGCGAGACGGCGGAATAAGGTCTTTCGTCAAAGGTTTTACGCCGCTGCGTTCCATCCGGTATTTGTCAACCCGTCGTAAACGACTGCGTAATTTAGCGAGGCTGCACGCGGCCATCCCTCTCTATTTGCAAGGCATAAACTTCGAGGGTGAAAAAGTCGGTAAACAAAGATAAAGGGTGTAGTGCGCGAGCGTCGAAAAACTTGAGAGCTCGCGCGAGAGCCGAAAATGTATACGGTGTAAACAAGAGCTCCCCTCCCGTTGTAACGATTATTTATATTTATAAATACGCGATGCCTCTTCCGCGTCAAGCTAAAGCGGGATTTAGATGCAATCGTCTCGCAATGTTTCGCGTCCCGCTGCTGGACCGAGTTTTTCGAATACCGTCAGAGAGTCTATATTCTTTGGATGATGAAATGGTGGTGATGCCTTTTTCTTCGATTTTTTTTTTCGGAAATTTACTAAAACTGTATTTATTGAACGGGTACTTGGGCTTCGTCGTTGTGTAATAAATATACTGTATTTGTGATTTAAGGTGGTCTTGCACCTTTTAAAGTATCCTTTTAAATACACTTTCAAACGTCATTAAATGAATAATCTTAAAAAAAAAATTGATTAATTATTTGACCAAAAAAGTTACATTTCCCATTTGATCAAAAATTGAATTATAATAAAAATAATATATCAGCTTTTCAATAAGTTATTATACTGCTGGAATAAATGATGCATGCCATGACGCATTCAAATAAGTCTTTTGCATATTTATTTGTCTGTTTTAATGCAAGCTTCATTATTGCAGCATTGACCATTTTAGAGATGGAAGCAGAATATTTTCCTCTGTATGATTTATTAATAACTAACTTTTAACAGAATACAAAATTCAGTATTTCTTATTCTTAATAAATGGAAAAGACAATACTGATAAAATTTATGGGCACTAAAGCTTATTCTAATTTTAAATTCAATTTAAATAAAATGTATTTTGATTTCGAGCTGATAAAGAATGAATTTAAAATTTTCCAGCAGTATTCCATTTATTTTACTTCTGCTATTCTTCTGCTTTACGAATCTATAAAAAATATTTCTTTCTTATTTCGTGAAATGTAAAGTATATGCATAAAGAACCATAAAGGATTGAAAAATAAAATTCAAACGTGGGCGTGATCAGCTTTAAATATCTTACTTTATTGCATGAGTCCGAACCTAAAATATTCCCAAATTTCGGTTATATCTTTTTTCGGTCATGGAAGAGATACGTTCGATCGACGTAATTGTCCGAGGTAGGCAGGATTCCAAAAGTCACCCCTCCAGCAAACTACGCGGATTAAGAAATCATAAAATATCAGCGTCTCTATAAAAAAAAAAAAAAAGAGCGGAAGGGACAGTAAATCGATTGATATCCTCCCTCAGCCGGCAAGAAGGATCAAAGCTCAAAAAGCGGCAAAGCGTATTTCATACCATTGCCGTAAAAAAAGTACTGGTTCCTTTGGCTTTTCGCGCCTATGGAGGCACGCACGCCCGTATTTACACTGTATCATCCCGCAGATATACGTAAATGCCGACGCGCCACCTTCTCTTCCTCTCTTTTTCATGTAAACAAAGACGGAAGAAAGGAAAGAGTCCTTTCCAGGATGCGCTGAATATCGAGACGCTTGCGTGTCTTATATATAACGAGCGGATTCCGGTTTCTCTTTCATTCAGGAGACTGCTCAGCTACGTATACCTGCACCGTAGGAGGAGGAAGAGGAGCGAGAAAAAGGCAATGACGACGCGAAAGGTGTGTGTGTGTGCAGCGGTAAGGGCGAAGGAAGCTGCAGGAAGGGGCGTTGAATTCCGACATAAAGCGAAGGCTTCTTCCACTGAATCATAGATTCAGTCCATTTCTCGACCGCGAAACTCGAATATCCACGAATCCTCCGTATTTCTTTCTTTCCTTTCCTCCACAAAAAATGTCGACGTTAAATTACACAGTATACTCCTCCTTCGGCGCAAAATAGTACGTAGACGTTAGGAGCTAAGACAAGGGTATCGACCGCAAAAGTGTCGGTACTTTTTCGGATCCGATGATTGTCGAGTGGCAATGAATGGAGCGCGGAATCGAACCAGAATTGGCGGAGGGAAACGCTCGAAATTTCGTGCTACTTTTCGTGAAACTGCTCGCAGATGCTGCTGGAGTTCTGTCTAGTTCGATGAAGTTGAGGGGAAATGGTTCTCTTTCCGCGGTGTATCGTTTTCATTGGTGCTGGGCAAGCAATTGAAAAACAATGAGGCTCTCACGGTTATAAGGCCAGGAGAGCTGCCAGTTACTTGTATTGCGAAGCTGAGCGTTAAACTCTAAACTGTTTAGTAATGGGAAACGATGCTGAAGCTTTAGCAATCATTCCTAAACTTGCTTTAGAAAACTTTTACTAAAATGTTTTAGAGCTTATGTTCAACTTTAATTAAAGTCTGTTAATGACGTGTTTCTTTCAGCTATGGGACTCTGGGTTTCCTAGCTAAATTAGTTTGTATATTAATTTAAAAGTTTTATTTTAAAAAAACTTTGTAATTGTTATAGTAAATAATCAAATGTAGAACTCAAAATGCTAAATGTATACCTTGAATATTTTCTTTGGAATTTTCAATAAATTTGTTTAAAAAAAGTTACAAAACAGAAGTCATTGATTATGTAGTACAAGTTTTGGCGAACTTAGGTTCTCCTATCTAAAAGAAACTTTTATTAAAACAGATCATAAACATTTATTTATTAGTAAATTGTTGTGATTTTAGGTGGAATTTATTTTAACGTTTAATGTAATTTCTAACGTCTGAATAATAACTAATATATGATCACTTAAATTTGGCAGATATAAGCTGTGTGCATTTATTTTGAAATAATCATGAATTCCTGTTATCACTGACCAACCGGTCTTTGTGCTGGAGTTGACTAATTTTGTAGAAAGTTTATAGTCGCAACGATAAGAGTTGGCAATAAAAATCAAAAGACGCCTGAACAAAAGCCTTATCTCCGATGATGATAACAGTATTCTGAGAAAACTAATCTGTGCATTAGTAACGTACGTCTTGGTAACTGCAGCATTTCTTACGGTTGGCAAAGCATCATGACTAAATTGAAACATTTTCTACCGCCTTCCTGTCACACGAGCTCTTTGACGACCCTCGTTTTTTTACGTCAAATTTCACTTAATCCTCTAATCCTCAATTGAGACAAGTGCTTTAGAAATCCCTCGACACATTTTTTTGCCTAATGCATTTCATCCGAAACCCTACCTACTAGAATGACTTACAATAACCGCAACGTCAGTAGCAGCAGTAAAAACGTAATTTGACACCGCACACTTATTCCGGCTCTGCATGTACACTTTAAAAAGGAAATAAAGAAAAAAAAGTTTGCTCTCTGAGTGCTCCCTTCTCTCTCCGCTTTCTTCGGCTCTTGGTGTCCGCACGTATTTCGAAAAGCACCGCCGGCAGTGGCGTCCATATATGCGGAAGGTGGTTTTCCTTTTCTGCAGCGGCGTGTTCGATCATGCCGCGAAGGAGGGATATATTCGATTTGCCACTCTGGCGGCGGTGCGTACTTACGCGCCCCCTGCCATCTTCCTTTTTTACACAAAGGAAAGGTACACAGAGGCCCGACTCCCTTGGCGCAGCCTCGTCCTTCCTGTTTCCAATTCTTCTCGTCGTGGGTATACATGCCACGCTGTATTAGGGGTACATACAAAACGAGCGCTCCCTATCCCCCCCCCCCTTTTAGAGGGCGAGGATTTCTTAAATGCTGGCAAACACAGAGGCTTTCTTTTTGTCCGAGTCTCCTGTATATTCAGGAATTGCGCTTTAATAATGTTTGACTTGTTTCACGGGGCGTATTTTCTTCTTTTACAGTCAGAGGGCGCTGAGGATTATAAGCCAGCTAGTTCGAGACATAAAAACATTTTTTCAGGATTTAGAAATCACCGCTGCTGCATACGTATTTAAGATCTTCCTGGAAATTAATGTAGAGACTAGCCGGCTGGTTTAGTTTGCGTAAATCCCCCGGCTTACGAGATTTTTCTCGTAGGTGCAGGAAGTTCCACGGCGGAGATCTTATGAGCGGTCGCAGAAAAGGTCGTCGTTTTTTAAATTCTGCTCCTCGTTGAATTATGGGCAGGTAATTTTCACGAGAAGAATTTAGTTCTTTGGTGTTTGTTTTTTCTGCTTCCGCCTCATCTATAAGCTGCTGCGGACAGCTCAAGAAGGCGATTTGAAAATTAAGGTGATTTGCTCCTTTATTAAAAATCTGAGGTTCAAGTGGATTATCTCATGATTTTCTGATATTATCTTTAAGAATTTTTGCGTAGAAAGGGTAAATTATCAAGTACTTAAGAATTTAATGAAACTATTTAAGGTATTAAGTACAGGAATTTGCAAATATTTAATTTTACTTCCTTTATTGTCAATTGATGTGTAATTTTAATATTAGTTTAATTAGTCATACAATTATTTTTTTTCAAAAGTAAATTTCGTTATTACAGATATAATTGATTTAATTGTATTTTGATTGGGATTTAAATTTAAAAATAAAAAATACCTCAAACAAAATTTATTTAACTACAAATAATTAATTAAATCTCAATCCTTCAAAATTGGTGAGTTCCGAAAAGTAAAGACAATTTCGAAACATTAAAATATTAAAAAAAGAAAATAGTTTCGTAGCCAGATTTGAAACCTAAATGAAACATTTTTCGTGATTTTTCCTAATTATTGATGAAAGCATAGAAATCCTAATTTACGAATACTTATATCAATTTACAAGGAAAAATTACAAAAATATACTGCATTCTACAAAATATGAATTACCTGCTAGTATTATTTTATCACAAATGAATTTTCATTCTTGGACTCATAGTCTATATTTTATACTGAAACCATTTTCAGCATTGCTATAATAAAATATCAATAAGATTACCAAATCTGGTTTAACTGCGAGATGTAAGATGTATAATCAATAAATAGATATCTGCTCACTCTATAAAGGAAACGAAATTCATTCTCCATTTAACTTAAAGCATTTAACATTAATAAGGTAAATAAAAAGAAATTTTTTCGGTCGCATTCAACGGAGTCGTAATAATTATATTGCAAAAGTGGCCACTCATTAATTAATAAATCCCAAGCCAGTGAATTAATTAAATTAAAAAAAAAATGAAGAAAGAAGAACGAGGAAGAGCCCACAGAGGAGAAGGAAAGAGGGTTAAAAGTAAAAAAAAAAAAAAAAACTTTTGGGCAAATTGCAACAATTCAACTGCGACGGCCAGCTCTAAAAATAAACGTAATAATGGCAAGTGCTTGAATAATGACGAGAGTAGGAGAGAGAAATAATGAAAAGAAGGGAAAAAAGATGGAGAGAAAAAACGAGAGCAGGAGAGGAGATGAAAAGAATCCAGCGTCGAAGGTAGAGAATTTTTAATGGTCCGTCATGAAGGAGAAGAAAGACGAGAGAGGGATAAGCCGCGCATCCCACAAAGCAGCTAGCCTTGTGTCCACTGTACGGTCGTGTGTATGTGTCTGTGTGTGTGTGTGTGGGCTCGCGAGAAGAGAAGAGCCAAGTGGTCAGGGACGGATGATACACACTCCTGGCACCCTAATCCATCTCGCCTCTTCTTTTTTCGATCCACATTGCCTCTCTACATCTACTCCGCCGCCTTTGCGTGCTTAATTGCACGCAATTTTGAAGGAGCGGGTGGTGGACTCTAATGAGTCTGATGTGCGTGGAGAAAATTGCCATATTAATATGAGGACGCAGAATTTTTATTTATTTATTTATTTTTTTTTTTGAGGCGTTATTAGGGAGCTCGACGAGTCGGCCATTTGTTAAGTGTCGTGGGGATTTTTGGGGTATGATAATTAGCCGTCTGGCTGAAAATACTGGCTAAGACAATAACGATGAATTCAGAGTGGGTTGCTAAAAAATAAATAGCGCTGTGGAATTGTTGCGGTACGATTGAATTATAAACTGACATGCAGATATTTCTGAACTGGGTCGACAATCAGTGCTGTAAAATGATAAGCTGATGATGATAAGCCGATTACAATTAAATTATTCCGAAGTTATTGAATATGTACTACTTTTGATTAAGATTTGGATTTTGATGAAATTATTTCATTTTTCTTTTCATGTGACGACAATTATTGATCAATTACCTTTGAATTTGTTTGTTGCAGGTGCGTATTTTACTAAGATTTATACCAGTGCATCTACAAATGTAAGTTGTATCACGTCTAATTCGTATAAAACGTACACTGAGAAAAACTGATGGTTGAAACAACTGCATTTTCTGTTGAATATCAATAGAATCAATAGAATTGATTTGACAGAATTTTTATATTGATTTAATAGAAAATTCGTTGATTTAACAGAAACTCTGTCAAATTAACCGAAAATTCTGTTAATATAATAACAATTTTTCTCAGTGTATATAAGAAATATTTTAAGCGTTCGTAGTCGAAGTAATAGTGTAATTTGACCAAATAAACCCAACTAGGCTACTTTCAATTTTCAAAATTTTCAAAATAAAGACTCCTTTGACTTTACTACAGGCCTCTAATTAGTATTCCCTCCAGTATAGTTTAATTTATTTACATGATTGATCACGATCTCATAATTCAATAAACGCATAAATACTACGCGGTATTGAATAATTTCAGTGTGCGGATTCAAATCGCTGAATAATCTTCGTAACGGTAAATACGTTTTGCATTTTCATAAATTTATATAAATTTATGCGCAATAAATGTTTTTGAATGATATTCCATCTTGAAATATAAAGATATTTCCCTTTAATATCACCCTGTATTTTAATTTTCCAAGGGCGTTCCGTACTGTACAGCCGTACTGTAGCTTTGAAATGATGAATCGTACAATTTGCAAATAAAAGCTCGTCCGCCTATGAACCCCCCACCGAAAGAGATTACTCGCAAATAAAAGCAGAAGCTCTCGAAATTGAAAATCTCGTTCCCCCTTTAAAACTGATTCTCGCTTCGTTCGTATTTTAAGTGAAAACGTACACGGAGAGCTTGAAAACGAGCTTCGCGCCGCTAAAAATTCAAAGCGGAGTGTCAAGAAGCGCGTGAAAAAAAAGCATCCCCCTTCACCGTCCAGGCTATCTTTCAGCTTCGACCGCGCATCTTCCCTTCTTTTTTTTTGTATCTCCCTCCCATTCTGGCCGCTGCCGTTCCGCGAACCTCTCCGTCATTCGCTCCTTTAGTGCCCGTACGCACATACGTATGCGCGGACAATAATACCTGCCGCGCGGGCCAGTCCGTCCGGCTGGCTGCGAGAGACAGAGGGGCAAGAAATCATGCGAGCGATCGAACTGCCGGATATGCGGAAATTTATAGCGCGCGCGTCTGTCGGCGTACAACGAATTACGCACGTCCAGGCCGTGCTGTACACGAGAGCGAGACTCTGCACATATGCGTAGACGATACTGCTGCGGAACGGGTTCGACGCTGCTGCGGCAAACGTAACGAGCCGCGTCCGAAGCGTTTCGACGCTATCATCAACTTGCCGCTGGATCTGCACCAGGCAGTCGCTAACCTTTTTACCGTTAGCGCGCGCTTCCTCCTGCGCGCATCGATGCCCAGAGAGAGAGAGAGAGCCTTTATCCCCATTAATAATTTATCTCGCGGAGCCGAGAGTCCTGCGCGTGCTGGGAGAGCATTGTATGTGGGTCGATGGCCCGAGCGCGCCCCGGCTTCTTATGGCCGGCTTCGAGCGGTAATGTCGCGGCCAAACGCACTTGTCGCCGGCAGACTATCGGTTGTAATGCGTTTATTGCCGCTGCCAGTGACCGCTCGCGGCTCTGCCTTGTCCGCCGCTGCTTCTGCTTCTGCGACGCTGGAAGGACGGGGGAGCGCGGTGATTTCGAGCTCATTTTTCGCTCGGGATTCTCGTTCGAGCTGAAGGAGCCGCTGGATTTATTGCCGCTTGATCGGCTTTTGACAGCTGCAAGGACGCTTAGCTTTTCTACTTGTCAGTCCTGGTAATTATTCTTGATCGAGTGCCGATGGCTGCCGGGAAGTTTGTTTGATCAATTCAACCCGATACTGTACTTTCAGAACATCATTCTGAAGAGAGCAGCTGAAATAGCCTCCGAAAATGTTTAATTATCGCAAATTTGAATCAGCTCAAATTAAATTTACTCTCTTGTTTGCTTCTTACGCGTAATCTCGTAAACACGCGAATCTTGTCTCAATATATATTAATAATGACAGCTATCAGCACCGCACCCAGCATCAGCACTCTAATACACCTCGTTTGAGAATACCTCAAAAACAGGACGCTGCTTTTTACGAAGAGGACCTAAAACTGTTCTGCCAACTCACTTCAACAGAATATTAACACTCGGCTAATGCCCTCAATTTATTTATCCGAAAGAAAAAAAAAGATAAAACATTATATCCAACGAGCAGCGCGCCGATATGAATCACCATCCTCCGTCCATCTGTTAATTATCCTGGATGACATGATCGTTTTCACGAATCTGCTCATTAATCCCAAGGCTGGTAAACCGCTTCCTACCCATTCATTCATGCATTCCCTTAAAATTGCAGGCTCTTTGCTTTTTGCCTCGGCTATCCGTCCTTTCGATCTAAGCCGGGGCACAATGGCGCGTCCTATCAGCGCGTGCGCGAACTTCATAAAGTAGATCCTAGACGTCCGTATAAAGCTCGAGACTTGCGCGAGTACAAAAATGATTTACAGCTATCCCGCGTCCTCGCGCAGGAATTTATGTACCATTATGCCTATTTTGCGCGCATACATCACCGCGAGAGAGAGAGAGAGAGAGAGAGAGAGAGAGAGAGAGAGAGAGGAAAAGGAACGAAGGAAAATTTATCGTATCATTTCCGAAAGTTGTTCCCTCTCTCTCTTTCTACCAGCCCCCGTCTAGATTACGTTATTGACCTTCACCCTTCGCCGCGTTTTTTTTTCTCCTTCGACCTTAAGCGCCACATTTCATTTTCTGCTTCTTTCGGCCGGCTTTTTTTTTGCCCTTCCCCGTACGCACCTTAATCTCTCTCCACTCTGGTTCTATGGCTTTTATTGCCCGGCGTGTATTTATAGCTCGCGTGTCTTTTCACTCTCGTGGCGCGTCTTATAACGCGTCCACCTTCTCTTTCTCTCCCTCTCCCTTTTACTTGGCATTACTCTCAGTTCTCTCTCTCATCCTCTTTAGCCCTTTTATACAAGCGCTGCCACTTCTACCTTTGCCGGTCTTTCTCGATGCGTACGGCGTTCTTTTTTTTCGTATACTCGCCGTTTCTATCCGCGCTTTTTTTCTTTCTTTCACTTTTTAGGCTCGTGCGGGCTCTTTTTCTCGGAGCTGGAAGATTTCCTGGGGCTCGATAAATAATGTCCACGTCCGCACTTTGTGCTCGTTTTTTTTTTTTATACAAGGAGATTAATTTGACAAGAAACAAAATTATAGTTTTTATCGTTTTGGAACATTCATTTTTCGTGAAAAACAAGTTGATTTAATCCGTCTTCGTAAATAACTCTTATTCCTCTTTTTGCCGATATGTTGAGGTATTTTTCGTAAAAATAGTTTTAGATATCAATTGAATAAATTTTAAATAAAAGTTATTTACTTCCTTTCATCGAATCGTATAAAAAGTGACATGTTTGCTTTAATATATTTTTCTAAAGAAATATAGATAATAGTAGATCCAATTAATGCATTATATGTAATATGAATTTATAATAACCAGTTGATAAAACAACGTTCTTGAGTATCGATATACGCTTATGCGCATCGCCTATCCTGTTACGCATCGCGATATGCAAATTTTATCTTTGTTCACCGGTCGATGTAACTACCTGCGCATTAAATAAATGGTTCAATCAATCGATCAATCAATCTCTCTGCATTTCTCTGGGGCTTTGACTTGGCTCTTCAACCGCACAGAACTCGGAAATGCGTAAGCAAATCGCTCGGGGCCACTCGGATGCCTCCTTTTTATCTCGTTACATCGGCGCTTGGTTTTCGCGCAACAACGAGTTTTTTGTAATTTAAATCGGACTTTTTGGCTTTTTACCCGCGTACATTATTTATGGCTTACCGAAGCCATTTAATTAACTTGATGTTACGAAGACGGTTATACACTCAAAATTATAATAAAAAAAAAACTTGTGACATTACTATTTGCAAATTCGTGAGCCTATTTACTTAAAGCTAAACACAGTAATTATTACCTAAAAAAGGTCCCCGGTAATGATTTATACTACGCGATTCGATGTATGCATTTTAATACTTGCTCCCGCTGTTGATAAAATACATTACCGAAACCGATTGATAAAACATGAAGAAACTGTCTTTTTTTGCGCGCAAATGTTTCCTTTATCAATTTAGCGAGGTTGCAAGGTTATACGCTTATTTTCTATAAAAAAAATCTCGTGTATCTAGAATTTCGCTCAACCCTAAGCTCTCCCATCAAGTTTTTGCTAACGCTGCCCGAGAGCTTGCCTTTTTCTTGAGGAAGAGGCCGATTCCCCGCTGCGATAACGGGACACCGATCTGAAGTAGTACTTGGTATGCCAGTCGCCTGAATTTCACCGTCATAGTAGGCCGGGCCACACGCCTGATTAGATGAGCTTCATTTCAGGTTAAGTGCACAGAGACACATCCGTAATGCCAGATATTTCCCGATCGTGCGAGGTGGTTACCTCTGCCCATCCCCACCAGCCGACTTCCTGATAAGGGAGATTGCCCTGACGCTGTTTTTTTAAGGGCAGTAGGAACAGCGTGACTGTTTCTCTTGGGTGGTAGATTTCTTGGATCTGCTGTTAGTATAATAAGAGATCTCTGTTGGATAATTTTATATTTTCCTTTTCAGCTGACAAACATTATGAATACTTACGGACGTGGAGTATGCAAATATAGTAGACGATTTGTTGAATAATTTTGCTGAAAAACTTTCTTTAAATATATTTAGAAATCTTGATAAAAATGCTGTGTGTACAATTTTCTTTTCTTTTTATGACGTCCTTACTATCTAGACTTTGAAAGCGCTCCAATAATCCGGTCATTTTCTTCTGAAATTCCAGCGGGCATTAAAAAAAAAGGCTAAATCGTTAATCCCCTATTTATACGTCTCACAGTGTTAAGGGTTTTAAAAGAGACGTACGGTTCGCGGCCAGGTGAAATATCGCCTCCCCGGGAAAAGTCCAGAAAGCACTTCTCCGAGTCGGAGAGCCGCGAGCAGTCCCTCTTTGTCCCTCGGAGCGGTGCACTCGCGATGCCTCGCGATAAATAAAGAGCTTCGTGCGGCGCACTAATCTGTCGGTATTAGCCCCGTAGCTGCGCTGCAGATTAGTATGTATCGCGCGTCGCTGAAAAGAGAGCCGCTGTTTATCACGTCCCGCGGCCGGGACTCCCCGCCTCCCTTTTTTATGACGATTACGTGCCGCTTCGATCGGTTCGAATTTCGCGGGACAAGCGTTGCATGCGCTATACTCTTAATTGAGTTCCGCTGGGGATGTTTATTTATTTATTTATTGTTTTTAATTTAAAAATATCGAGAATTCACCTGTATTTCGAGCGAATGCTTAAGGTGGTCACTACCAAAAGTTTCCAAGAATAACCAATAACAGAAAAGCTATTGAAAAAATTGTTAATTGCGTAAAAAATAGTTTGTTAGCATTGTTATTACTAGAAAAAAAAAGGTTTATTAACATATTTATTTAATTAGTTGCTGCTACTTCACTCTCTCCCCCCATCATTCGCTGATTCCGCACGTCTCGGAGTCAATAAATACATATAATTTTTTAATGTAACAACATTATTTAGCATTTGACAAAAGAAGATTAATTTTTAAAACAATTTTCTTTCGTTCACAAATTCAATTTTCCACTCATCAAGGAGCACGGTAGCGCTACCGCGCTCCGAAGGCAAGTATGGAAAAAAGCCTGAGGGCAGCCGCGCTACTACATACTTATGTACCTGAAGTTTGCATCTTTGGAGTGCAACGAAATTTCCAAAATCGCCAAAATGCGATTTTTACCCCCCGAACATCAAATAGTACTAGATAAAGCTCAAATATCATTATGTCAAGTATAATAATTAACTTCCCATCCCCTAAAGTACCCTTAATTAGAGATATAAAAATCGGAAAATGGCGACTACCAATTCGTACAGATTGGTACTCTAAAATTCCGCTTTTTTCACGGTAATCTTAAATTTGAGATGAGGACAATGACTGATGATCGTCCCGGCCTCCGGAACCCACCCCAAGGGCGTGTAAAAAAAATCTGAAAATTTCGAAAAATTATTCCCAAGGGATTGATACTCTAGATTTTCGTTATTTTCATGGCAATCTTAAACTTGGACTAAAGACAGTTATTCCTGTTCATCCCGACCTCCGGAAACCATTCTAAGGGGATGAAAATGATTTTAATTTCATTTTTCCGTTGCAATTTTTGTCGGGATGGTCATGAATATGACGGGATGGTCGTGAAAAAAGCGGAATTTTAGAGTACCAATCCCCCCGAAACGAGAGATCGAAATCCAAGACCATTTAAAGTCATTTTCATCCCCTTAGAATGGTTTTCGGAGGTGGGGATGAGCAGGAATAACTGTCTTTAGACCAAGTTTAAGATAGCCATCAAAATTGCTAAAATCTAGAGTACCAATCTCTGAGAAAAAATTTTTCGAAATTTTCTGATTTTTTTTACACCCCCTTGGGGTGGGTTCCGGAGGCCGGGACGATCATCAGTCATTGGGCCCATCTCAAATTTAAGATTGCCGTGAAAAAAGCGGAATTTTAGAGTACCAATATCTACGAAACGCGAGATCGAATTCCAAGTCCCTTTTTATTCATTTCACCCCCTTAGGGTGGTTTCCGGAGGTCAGGATGAACAGGAATCACTGTCTTTAGACCAAGTTCAGGATTGC
>UCOL01004672.1:0-13870 GCA_900474335.1 Ormyrus nitidulus
GCATTTTCACTGTCGAATTCTGACTGCTGTTACGCGTCATAGACGTCACATACTTAGTATTTCGTAGCACATTTCATATTATGAATCAGAAATTTTAAGTAACAAAATAAAATTTATATTAAAGAAATTTCATTTTTATTTGAAAAATTGATACAAAATATGCTTTGAACAAAAATATATTTCAATAGTCAATATTTTATAATATATATTTGAATAAAAAATGTTACAGTCCTTAAAATTATGCTGCAACTTATTTACACTGTACATGGAGGCAAAAGTAATGATATATTTAAATTTTAATTGATAAAATATTCTTTTAAATCTCTAATTTTTTAAATTTAAATAATTTAAAATCTAAATTATTTTCGCCAGTACTGAGCGAATTTATGAAATTGCTCTACTAATGCTGCCATGACAGCTGTTACTGATAAGTCAAGAAGATTTTGTACATAATGGACAGCTTCTTCATCACTTAAATCTAAACGCAATTTATCTTGAACTTTTTTAACAGCTTTGTCAGGTTCTAATGCAATATCAGGTACGCTGGCATCAACCATTAATGAAAATAAATTAAATATTAAATTAGCATGTCGTCTTAAATGAAGAAAGGCTGTGTAGCATTGTTTTCGAAATTCGTGGTAATGTTCAGATCCAACACCACCCATTGCTTCTACCATTTCTTTACTAAGTTTCATTGGAGGAGGTAGTGGTTTGGGATCTCTTCCCAAAATATAACCAAAATCTATATGAAATAACTTTCCTAAAATAAAATAATTTTGTTCTGTTTTTTTATCAAAAATAACGTTGAAAAATAAGACTATTATTAGAATACTCAAAGCAATCTATAAAACATTTTAAATTTATTAACAAATTGTAAGTACCTGAAGTTGTAAGAAGAAGATTATCTAAATGTCTGTCTCCAACACCCAAAACGTAGGTTATAATGCAATAACCAGCTGTAATATAAAAAATACTGTAGTATTCATAATTTATGGGCCATTAAATTTGTAATATTTACCACAACTTCTAATGTAAGTATCCATCACTTCAGGTACAACACCATATGGTCCATTTTCTGAAGGATGATATTTGCGAAAAAAATTTAAAATTGAACCATCATTAGCAAGTACTTCAGCAACAGTAGTTGATTCAATAAATTGTAAAAATCCATGTCTTGTACTAGTTGCCAGAACTCTGTATATGTAATATTCTGGTTAATTTGTTGACAAAAATACTTTATTAACTTTATAATTATTAATATGGTACCTGTAAGGAGTTAATTTTAAATCCAAGTTTTCTCGCCTTAGTAACTTATCCATCAATGCTATAGTTTGCAGTATTAATTGATCTTGTCTTAAATCATCACCGTGTTTAAAAATAGCAATATATTCTGTATTTTGTGTAGTTAAAAATGTTAATTTTGAAGGCATTAAAGCTGATTTAAAAATACTAGCTCTAAAAATAAGTAGTACAGTGAAATAAGACTCGATTAACATTATAATGAATACATCATTAACCCTTAGAGGGCTGGCATTTTTCTCTTGAAAATCAATATTTGATTAGGACAAACCAGACCTCTAAAGGTTAATATGAAAAAAATATTTACTTTTCAGGAACAATTCCTTTAATAGAAATATCTGGGTCCAGTGGAAATGGAATAGGTTCAAAATTAGAAAAATTAATTTTGAAAACAGTTTCAGAGTCCGTTAATAGTGTTCTTAATCGTTCTGTTTTTCTTTTACGATTTCCACTTTCTCTAGCTACAATTTTTATCAATGATACTAATTGATCAATAAAAATTTTTTGCCTTGTGAGAAATGCTTTTCTCTTTTGCCAAATGTTATTACCACAAGAAAGAGCATTTGTAAACATTTTCATTACAGTGATGTACATTTCTCGAACACGTGTGTCTTGCTTTGCAATTATTATTGGATCAGATTGATCTTCACATTCGATTGATAAGTACCAATATAAGTAATTAGCTAGAGTCGAATTTTGACAAGCACGTGTTATAAGAAAACTTGCTAAATCAGTTTTAACACACTGATTTGGTAGAAACGGATTACTTGATGATTCTTTTGACTGAAAAAATAAGAATATATATTTAATGTTTTTTGTTGTTTTTTGAACTTATAAAAAATTTGTTATAATCTTTTTATTATTAATGAGTTATAAATTTATTTTAATATTATTAACTATTAAAAATTTTCATTTTTTGATATTAGATTACTAATATTAAAATCTGATTCATTATTCAAAAATATTCAGAATTGATTGAGATGACTCAGATTTTCAGCACTACATACTAATTATCTTTATGTGGGTGTGTTATTGATTCAAAATTTACGTACAGATATAACAGACTTTGATGACGAAAGCTCATTAATTTTATTATCTTTATCTGCTTTTTCAGTTTTATCCACTAATTCTTTGTTAGTATTAAAAATATCATTTGCTGCTTTAATGCTTTCAAAATCTTCATATTTTAATGCTTGCACTAATTGCAATAAGTACAACATTAAATCTTCATCTAATGCATGATTTAGTCTTTCAATAGCATATTTCCGAACAGCTGGATAGGTAAAAGCAGGACCAAGTAATTCTAAAGCATCTTCAGGATCAGGTGGAGCCCATAAAGTAAGCATTTCCAAAGCTTGTCGTTCTTCTCCTGCTACTTTCCAATTAACACATTTTACAAATTTAGTAAGTGCTTTTTTTTGAGTAGATAAGTAAAATCTGAATTTCCATATTAAATCCTGTTCTTCTGTAGACAGGGCTGTAGTAGGAGGATAAGATAATATAATATTTAAAGCATCACGAACACTTGAAGTTGGTTTCAGTTCTCTAGTATTTCCACCACTACGTAAACTTCTAGCAAGTTTATGATGCTTTGCTTCAACTAAATTTTCCTAAAATATATTATAAAGATTTTTAATTTAACTTATAAATTGCTGTATACATTATATCTACCTTTTTTGCACTGGAAAAATAATAGATATCAGGTAAATAAGGGACTAAATTTTGTTTAATTATTGTTTTAAAGCATGTTTTGAAACATTTAAATAAATTTCTTGTTAAATCAATAAAAAGTATTTGTTTATGACTTAACCATTTAAGCATTTTTGATATGCTGCTTTTAATGCGCATAATTATGCTGTTGTATATGGCTTCAGATTACTATATACATCAATATTTCTTAGGCAATAATATTTGCAGAGATTGCAAGGCAAAGAATAATTTAATTAGTAGCAATTTAAAAAATTTTAATAAAATTAATCAAATTTATGAATTTAGATAATCTTAATTAAAAAAATCTGTTTCGTTAATAATAAATTTATTTATAATTAAAATAAAACATACTTGTAAAATTTCATAGTCTGGAAGAGTTACTACATCTGGTTGTGATCGATGTTGTACTACTTCATCTCCATCTTTTTCATAATAAACAATAGAATACTAAGATAAAAAAGTTTTAATTTTTATTTCATAAATAATAAACATAAAGATTTCCAAGTAATAAAACAATTTTGATAAACATGCAGAGTGTTAAATTCATTTTTATTAAACCTTTGAGGGGGAATTTTTTTCTAACATAATTTTTTTTGCACCTTGATTGTTCATTAATAAATTATTGTGACAGTCGTAAAACATATAGTACATTAAAAAAGTATATAGGAATCAGAGAAACTTAATTGCTTGCTTATTAGTGTTAAAACGTAACGATAGTGATTGAAAAATTGAAAATAATCTGGCGTTATATACATGCAATACAACCCCTGAAAAGGTTAAGTTAACTTAAAAAAACTTGTCGCATTAATTCTGCAGATTAATTTAAAATGTTTTATTTTTATAGCTCAATAGTGTAACTTGGAAATCATATCTTTGTTTATAATCGAATGAAAATTTGAGTTACATACGGGAAATCCATCTATAGTAATTTCAGGAAATTCTACCATAAGATACAGATAATCAGAAGCTCTTTTTTCTTGTTCATTAATAAGTTCTATTTCTCGAAAGGTTAATCTATCAAGCCAGTCTACTTTATTCATTTGTCCATTTCGATGTTTTTTTGCAAGTTTTGCTAAACGTTGCATTTGTTCTTTACCATGTCCTCCTGCTTTGCCTGGTGTTTTTGTAGGTGCATTATAATCTGCTTCTACACCTGGCCAAACTTTCAGGTCAAGCATTCCTTGTCGAAAAACGCCATGTTTTCCAAAAAGGGATATTGTTGTTCCACCGATTGCTATATATCTTCCAGGTCCAGCACAATCATATAAAGTAATACATAACTGAGCATCGCGAGGCAAATCAGCGTAAGAAATAGGTAATGTTATCCATTGATTCCAGCTATAACAAAGATAATAAGTAATATTTAAAAAATATACATTTTTTTGCTTTATTAAACTACAGAATAGTGTTTACAACCATTATGGATATCTATGTTAAAAATATTTATAAAATGATGTGTAAGAGAAGTAGCAATAAATAATTTATGCATCTGTTATATACGTGTTACTAGAACGTTTAAGTAAGGCGCAGCGAAGGAGGTGGAGAAGCGAGCACGATCCGAGAGGGTCGGAGCGGACTGGGCACGGATGAGCCCCGAATGTATCGGGTATCGGGTTTTGGAAATAAATGCATTAAACAGCATTACAGCTCATCTGTGTTTGTTCATTGGTAGCCTTGAACCCACCTTCGCTTCCTCTTCCAAGTACGGACATAACAAGTGGTGTCAAGAATTTTTGGAGACAAAGGAGACGGTACATTCGAAGACTGACAGTGCACTCATTTTGACCGGCTACGCAGAGTTGCTGCAAGCACCATGGCAACTAACATACCCAAATCCGCTACACCGAGGACGATTTCTCAGACCACGGCTACAGTAGGTACAATCCAGAGTTACAACGAAAGCTTAGCTACAAATCGAACATTGCATCTCCGGCGAAACTGAATGGGAAAGATGAACACCGAGGTTGGAAATTTATTTCACTTAAAACGCGGTCGAGCAGACAAAAAGTGCCGGGGCTATTGTTGTTTCTAAGCGCTAAACGACACTGATTCTACGAGTCTCAATTACGAAAGGTTAAAAAAAAAATTAAAGAACTTATTCGCTTCAAAAGGTATAGAAATTGCTGAGTTACAAATTTTATAACCGCAGACAGTTACAGCACGAAGATGTCTACGCGTTTGCAAACGCTTTAAACAATTTAAGTTTGCAGTCCAATTTTGCCACTTTCAAAAGACAAAGTTCTTATGAACCAATTCGTAGTGGGAATTGCTGATGCACGCTTACAGAGAAGATTACTCGAGATGGCGCGGCGGATCTCACCTACGATAAAGCGTTACAAATCGCAGCAGCAATGGAGCTTACAGAAAAGGAAGCGTCAGTCATTTTTCAAAAGAAACACAACGTTATCAACGCTTTATATGTTGACAAGAAATCAGTCCCGGGTTATAGAAAAGGCAAGGGCACTAAAAGTTCGCCAAAGCACCCTAACGCAACGAGACGCAAGGCGTCAAACAAGCTACGCTGTAAAATATTTTCACTGCGAAGGAAAGCACAAGGCAAGCAAATGTAAGGTCAACGCTAACTATAACTAAAGTAGTATAATAACCGTTAGTACCGAGACGTAAACAGTGACGTCATCGGCGCCGCAAGAGCAGGGCCCTTTTTTGTTTATATAAACATACGTTAATGTATTTTTAATTGCTTGTTTATATAAACAATGCTATTGTATATACAAGCACACATTGATACTGTATTGCAATTAAAAATACATTAACATATGCTATTATTACTTTGTTTATACAAAAAAATCTATTAACAACCCTTGTTTACATAAACAAGCAATAATAACATATCTTAACGTGCTTTTAATTGTTTATATAAAAATTGTTACTTTATTAGTGTTTGTATATAGAAACAAGCAATTAAATTAATTTTTCCCAACTCGGGCATGAAATGGCCCTCATTTCACGCTAGAAAGTAGCGTAGAAAATCGAACATTCCAAACGTTTGTCAAAATTATTTGTCCGAGCGGAGAAAATTGTCATTTTTCCGTCATTTTTCTCGTCTTCGGCTCGGGTGTCGATTTACACGTGCTATGAGCTTACCAATACTTTACCTCCCTAGGTGCGTAAAGAAATTGCACACACCAATGAAAGAATAACCAAATGAAAGATAATTTAATTTCGAATCAATTAGCACCTTAGGGCCCTAAGGTCCTCAAACTTTTTTAAAAGTTATTAACTAAAACGTAAAAAAAAAGATCAAAAATTCGTACCGCCGCGCGATTTTATTTCACAAGATTATTTCCTAAATTTTTTCTATAAAATATTAAGATTTGAAATTTTAAACACACATTTATAAGATGTAAACAAACAATGCTGTATAAAAAAAAATTCGAATTTCGATAATTCATAGCAGACTTTTTTCTTTTGAAGTTTTTTTTATAAGTTTATAATTTTTTCAGGTAAACAAAAACACTGTTTTAACTTTTAACAATAAAGTTAGGAATCTAGAAGACTTGAAGAATCTCCCGGAATTTTTTGAGAATATTCTACCAAATATTCTTTGAGCATTAGCGAGTTGAACGTAGTTTGGTGCTCCGTAGTTGCGTGTCCCCCTAACTTGATACGGGCTGCGAAAGGGCCACCTTAACGTCGCTCTATTTATGCAGCCAGGGCTTAACAGCGACGGAGGTCGTCGGTGAGTTTATAAACAAAGCACGTATGTTTTATCACAGTGGTGCTTGTTTCGATCGGTAGAGACTAGGGCCTTTGAGTTCGCTGTACGAATCAATTATCTTCCCTGTTACCGATCGAGCTCCGAAAGACCTCGCCGAGCGAGACCCGAAATAGCCAACCTTATTAGTACTCATGCACTCGATCAGAGCGATCATCGTACTTACCAAAGAGGCTGCATATCATATGAGCTCCACCCCCATCATCGAAAAATCCGGCTGACATTAAGCGATGTTTGTCTTGGAAGGCAAGAACCTGACCGCCTGAGTCAAACACCGCTCATACATTTGAATTTAATTGTCTAAATTATCATTAACTGAAAATAATTAAAGCAGATTTTAAGAGCTATTTTATTTTCGTGTACAGGCCGCAAGCTCAATCAGGTTTTAATTAAAATTGACTTCTTATCAAAATTGGAGAAAATATAAAGTCAAAATCGCTTGTATAAATCGAACTGCTTAATATCCTGAACGCATTTGAGCATCAACATTCGCGGTGCCATCAGACCTATGGAAGCGAAAAAATGTAAGTTTTGAATATACTTGTTAATTGTTTGAATTCTTTGAGAATCTAGTATCTTTTTAGGATAAATCTGCAAATCCATAAAACCTAAATGCTAAATAACTGCTTGAGAGCACTGCTTGTGAGCAAGAAAATAGCCTCGATTACGAATCCAAGAAGTTTTATCAAACCCTCTTGCCTTTCGAAAGCCAGCAGTGCATCCGCATTTTTGCTAAAAAAACTGAAAAGGTTTTCTTTATATCGAACAGGCTTTTCGCAGCGATCCTCGGACTCTGCCTGTGCGCGGCTTTGTCGAACGCAGCCACGAAGCCAACGACCGAAGCCCCGCCAGACATTCTGGAAAAGCGCATCCTAAGCATCGACCAGCAGCCTATAGATTTGGAGTCCCATCCCATAAAGAAGAGAGCAATAGAGGACATCAAGAAATTCCTCTTTGGGCGGTACAACAAGGCTAAGAAGAAGATCGTTAAAAAGAAAGAAAAAAAGGGAGACAAGAAAAAGGAAGACTCTGCAAAGAACGAAGACATTACGGAGAAGGAAGACACTGCGAAGAAGGAAGACACGACGAAGAAGGAAGACACTGCGAAGAAGGAAGACGCTGCGAAGAAGGACGCTACCAAGGGAGACGCGGGCAAGGCGGGAAACGCGGTCAAACCCAAAACCCTCCTTCCCGATGAGGCTGACGACTATGGAACTGAGAACCTCGACCTGAACCTCAACAAGAGGTCCCTCGACTCGCTCACGAACCGAATTCCTGATTACGGCAACGACGAGGCTATCGAGGCTGAATCTCTGGATGACATTGACGACCTTATTTAAGCGGCTCATTCTTTTTCTACGCGACCCTGCAGTGTGCATAATTTTTTGAACGAACGAGATGTACAAGTCCCTTTCGAATTTCTGTGACTTTTTATAATAGAAATACGAAACTGCGATTGTTATTGTTTGGTCCATTGATGCGTGTAGCGATGTTAGTACAAATTAGCGACATCGAGTAAGAAAAAAAAAACAACGAACTAATGTCAGGGGGCTTTCCCGAGTAAATCCCCAACTGTAACAAAAAAGCAGCGTATTGGCAATAAACTATTATTTTAAACACCCGACAATCTGGACACTTTCCTTTTCCAAAAAGACGAACGCGCTTCGCGGAGGGATAGAGAAAATCGGCCGCAAAAAGAAAGTAACGGCCGCGCGTGCGTTAACACAGCTTCGGGCTCGCGGCGCTTTTTGCCGTAGCGCCGGGCGTACGTATTCAAATTAGAGTAGACATTTTATAATAAACTAGTAAAATCGAACGCGCTTGGCGCGCACTATTTTCTTTTTTTAAGGTTATACGCACAATATTTCGGTATGATTTTACTTTACTTGATTTAAACATATGATAGAATAGTTTACTTTAATTTTAAAAATAAAATGTTAATTCTTTTATTTGAAGTATTTCAATTTAATTTCAATTATTTAGTTTGAAAGTAGCAAAATTCTCGCGCCTATTCCTTACCGATCCATAAAAAGAAAAAAAAAACAACATCCATACAGACATTTATCAAAAATCATTTATTCTTGTTCCTAACACCTTAAAATACAATTATAACAGGTTTTTCGAACAACCCCAAAAATTACTATGACAAAGCTTCCTCTAGGAGGAAGCAAAACAGAAAATTAATATTAGTACACCTTCTTTTTACGTGACCAAAAAAAGTATAATTTTAATATTCAGAAGACATTTTTCAATGACAATGAACTTTTTCTCAGCCTAGACGACAGCAGAACTCCACATATTTCAAGGAAATTAAAAGAAAAGAGTATAAGATAAAACAATAGCCTGCATTATAAATCGCAGACCCACACGAATCCGACAATTTCCCAATTAACGAAACAAATCGCCGTTTTCTCGAGCGATCCATCAGCTCGGAGCTCCACTCTGCGCCGCGGAAGCTCCGCACCTATACATACACACGCGACTTTCGCCAACTCGACTCGTGGAAGAGGGTAAAAGCGGAGCGTCATACGGGACTCCTCGGCGCTCTTACTCGTAATTGCGATTGATCGTAGGCACACGCAGACGCGGCGCCTCTTTCATTTAATTAGCGAGTCGCGCGCCGTGGTTCAAGTGTCAACCGTGGCGCTTAAAGGAAAGTAAAACGGCCTCCGCTCGAGGTGAGGAGGAGGAAAGTGGGTTAAGCGCTTTTGAGTGATAAGGATTTTAAAGGATTTTTCGCCGAGGCGGATGGATTGTGCTTACGGTCTCGCGCGAGAGTGAAATGCGCAAGCAGCCGCGCGATGTCGCACTTTCTATTTGAGGAATTATTGCTTTTATTGCGCGCCGGGAAAAGTGATTTACTAAAAATGAATGCCTTTTGCTTCTTGCGAATACCAGCTGACTTCGAGTGCGCTGGATGCGTTTGATGCACGTAAACGCAGTTTTATCAGGAAGTTAAGCTTCATAATTATGTATTGATTAATGGATTAAAGTTTCTATTGTCTGACGAAGCTGTTTCTACTAATAAAACAAAAAAAAAGAGAGATGTTTTAATTAACAAAAGCTATGTAGAATATCTGCTCTCATTTTTCTTTAATTGAAATAAATCACCATCACCAATACGTAAAACCTTTTCACTTTCTTACCGAAAGTAAAAGCCCAAAGTCGTAATTTCAATTGACACACCTGGAGATAAATTCCAGCCCATCCATTACCCGCGTCTCCTTTTGAAAAACAGCCCTCGCTCGCGCTTAAGCAGAGAGGGAAAAACTGCAGCGGAGCCATAAAACTCGAGGCGCGCGGCAAAAGCCTCCTCATTCGCCTCGGCTCTCGCCTAAAAACCAAACTCCGCAAAGTACACGCACAAACCGTTTCGCGGCGTGGCTTTGGATTCCGCTATCAAAGAGGCGGCTCTGCAAAAAGAGGGTCGTTGGCCTCTCTCTCTCTCTCTCTCTTTTCCCCGCGAATTGATTCCAGAGGCTGCAACGGGCTGTACGTGCGAATCGAGCGACGTCTCATATCCGTCCCGACGGATCATCCCTCGGAGCTTCCTCGCTCCTTCGTTGTGCGGCTTTTCGTCGGAAAATGCCGCGGATTCGCGCTTTATTGCGCGTTTGACGAGTGTCGAAGTAAACTCTTGATTATTATTTGTTGCTTTGCGCGTACGCGGGAGGTATGTTATATATTTAGCTTTAATTGGACGCTTGCAATTACGTGGTTACGAAATTTATATACAGCCTGGAGAGGAAATTTTTTAGCTGGATTTGGGTCGGGTTAACGAAGTGTTTATTTCAAATTTTTTTTTTGCTATTACTTATTTGACCTAAATAATCAGGGATTCATTAAAAATGTGCCCTTTTCGCGCTGATACTTGTATACTCAACAAGTGCTTTGCTTTTTTTTTTTAATTTATTTGACTTTGAGGAAAGTTTTCGAAAGGAATAAACGCTCGAAGGAAGTAGCTGACAAAGTAAGCTCCAACAGTTTGCCATTTTTTTAAAACTTTTTGAAATTTTTAATTAAAGGGGAAAATGTAAAAATAAACTAGGAAATGTAATTAAAAATTTGCAGTCGCAAGCATGCATTGATATTAAAATCTTGATTGGATGTATCTTCAAAATAGAACAAAAGCAGGTAGGTAAATATTTATTATTAAACCTCTTATAACAATAATGTTCGTTTCATAGTTTCTTATCAAAAGCCCTTTTATTTTTTATCTTCAGAATTATTAGTAACGAATTTATAATGGACAGACACTTGAGATATCAACCGCTTTGTAATCCTCGCAGGGGAAAGTAAACAAGCAGATATCGATATATATATATATATATATATGTATATGTATTCGGTTTGAAAGAATACAATGTATTATCCTTTCGAGCACTGTAATATAAAGTACAGAGAGTTACTTTAAAAATCTGCTGAATCACAAAGCATACTCCTCACTCTCAATATTTTATCATTCAAGTAGGACTACGTAATATTGAACTTATTTAACGTTCGACGGAAAATGTTTGAATTCAATATTTGACCTTTAGGCAAAATGTGAAATAAGAACGATCGGCGAACGAGGCAAACGTTGGAAACGGTATTTGTTTCATTTCAAATTCCGCGCTCCAAAATTATTTTGGGGCTGCGCAAAAAGTTACATTGTTGATTCGGTAAACTCGACACTTATAAATATTCAGTCCGAAACGAACATTCGGACCCAAAACGCGCGTCTCGTACCTTCAAAAATTCGACCTCACCTTTCCGCAATCGTATCACTTCTTTTGCGCAGCGCCGTAATTATTCTTACACTTCAAACGAGCAATAAACCCCATTGCACTCGCAGAAAAAAGCTCCACATTCTCCTCGCGCGGCACCTTGAGAGAAGAAGCCTTCGCTCCGTACAAAAGGAAAAGGGAGCGCCTCGAAAAAAGAAACCTCGACCTCTCGGACTTTTCGAAACCAGAGAGAGAGAGAGAGAGAGAGAGAGAGATAAAAACGACGAGGAAGCGGCTCTCGGGCGCATATCTCTTTTATCTGCGTTGAATATCGGCCTTTGTTTTACGAAGAATGGGGATATAAATAATTTCGGGGCACCGAGATGATACGCGGCTGGACTTTCCGAGGCCGATTGAAAAACTCCGGGGATATATATATTCTTTGTTTAATTTTAATTCCCGCTCTTATAATTCCTCGAGTGCCCAGCGCTAAAAAGCCTTTCCCCTTATAATTTTTATGCGGAGAGAGAGAGAGAAAGAGATGTTTTTATTGTCGCCCGAAACGGAGAGGCTATAGGATTTCGAAGAAAGGGAAATGCAGCAGGGAGGAGCTGGACTTTAATAACTTAATAAGCGCTTGAAAAATTCAATTGTACGACTCTGCGTTATCTTGAGAGAAAAAATTCTCTGAATATTTCAGAATTTCTGGCCGCTTTTTTATAATGAAAGTTTTAATTGCAGGATAGAAACAAGCTTTTGAAACTTTTAATGAGCTCCAATTTCTTTTATAACATATCTAAATTTTCCGCTTCGCGAGGAGGTTCTATTCCACCATTAAATAAAAATCTCTTTATAAAAAGCCTATATATTAACCCAATCCGAAAGCCCAGCGGGTAAAGCAAACGAATACCCATTATACCTCCTCGTAACCCCTTCGCCTCCAGCATATCCCCAAACGCAATCAAGCCCGCGGCGACGCATAAATAATTCAAGCCCATAAAAAATTCCCTCTTCTCAAAAATCTAGTCCACCCTCTTCCAGTCGGCCGGCCGATCTCCGAAAACCCACCCTTTGACGCAGAGCGGCATCGGCGTCGGCTGGCGTCGGCTCCCTCGCATTCCGCCCTCGCCGACTAACGACCGTCGCGAGTACTTTGCGAGGGTCTCTCGAGAGAAAGAGAGAGAGCGGAACGTGCGGCGTCGCGACGCTGCCGGGTGTCGCCGCCGCTGGAAGGAAGCCCGGTCGGCGCGCCAGCTCGTATAACCCTTTCGGATGCCACCCCCGCGCGGACGATTTAACGTCTGCCAGCGGCAGATACGAGAGCCGGCTTTTGTTCCCGGCTCCGATTCCCGCTTCCTTTCGATTCGCTGCAAAGCTGCGTTTTCTTTTTGCCGAGTGCGGAGGGATGAGCTTCGAGGAGGCCTGAGGGGGGATTCCCTCGAATTTATATACTGGCTGGTTTATGGATTTTCATGAAGCTCGTTTTTGGGAGGTCGGCAAGTGGAAGGGGTTGAAGGGAAGAGATTATGTGTGGAGTTTGCAGGAAGCTGACAAATTTAAGCGTAAATTAATGATACAAATTCACAATTAAACTGACCGATTTTCTGTGCCGATATAATATTTAAATTAAATTTGAGACATTAATATTGATTCTTAATTATAAACACTGCACTCTTAGGTCTGCAATTTAATTTATTACAATCGCAATTTTTAAACTCTCGATTTATCAACACGCACTCTCCATCCAAGCACTTTCGATTCATAAAATTAAATCAGGCACCAGTGCAGTTGCTCCAAAGCAGCTACTAAATTCATCAGCCGATATAAATTTCACTTTATAGCAGCCAGCAAACTTTAAAGCCCATCGCAAATAACTCAAAGCAGCTCCATTGATAAACAAGAAAAAGAAGAACGAAAGGGCATGACTACGTCGTTCGCGCGAAAGCTTTCACCTCCTCTTCCCCCCTTTCGCCGACAATTTCGCGCCCTTCCGATTCGTTCGATTTTTCACGGCGAGAGACGACCGCTTTCGAATAGGAGGCTGCGCAGACACTTTCACTACGCCTCGAGGCGGCCGAAAAAAAGAGAGCGAAGGGCCGCGAGTCTTAGTGACGCAAACGACTTCTTTTCGATCGGGAGAGGCGTCTTTGTTGCGCTCGTAATAACCTAATTGATAGCGCAATACTGCTGGATGGCCTTAATAGTCGGAGTGAAAATGAGAAGAGAGTAATTTTGGACCCTTTCACGAGGGCGCTTTGTTTGCTCGCTTTGCCGGACCTTAGAGGAACGAAAACGACGGATGACAATGCCGCAGCGCACAATGATGTTTGTAGGTCGACGAAGTTTTTGTTGTCGTGCCGCATATAGTGACAGATTTATTTGTGCGTCGAGTCCGGCGAATATTCGATCCAATTTGGAC
>UCOL01004673.1:0-13868 GCA_900474335.1 Ormyrus nitidulus
GTCTGGGAGTATACCTGTAGACGTAGAAAGTGCTTTATCTGTTTGCCGCATCGGGACTTCTACTTGCGCGAAAATGACTGGTGTCGCCGCGACGGTTACGTATCAATGCTTGCTGATGCTTTGCCCCTGCTTTATTTTTTCGACCCTGTTACCCGCTTGGCTATTTATGAGAGCTGAGTATCGTGGTTTATTAAAACAGTGCTTTTTGATATTTATTTGTTCCTTTCAATGTGTAAAAAAAATAAAGCATTTAAACGTTTTAGATTGTACTAAGAGATTGATTATATTATTGGTCGATATAAAATGCTAACTTATTAATCATTATTTTTTAATGAGAATAACAATTTACTGTACTTAAATACATTGTAACTTAAAAACTACTTTTTCTAAATGTTCATCAGATAAATAGAAAGTTCTCGGAGAAAGGTCAAGAATTTTCTCTGAAATATATTAAGAACTTCGCGAAAACTCGTAGATCCAGAATTGCAGGAGTTAGTCATTCACGAAGATGACGGGATAAAAGCGCGTCTCTCAGAAAATGTTTCCTCCCACCCGGTAGCTAAATCGCGAACGAACCCCGGCGACGCCAATGAATAAAAAAGTGACAAGGTGCGCAAACCTCGTTGTGTTGTAACGCGCCGGCAGAAAAGATCTTGTTGCATAAAAGAAACATTTCACACTGATTACACTTCGCCCTCTCCGCGCCCTGTATATTCCATATCTTCCTCTCCCGCCTCTCGCTGTGACAACGAGGCGAGCAAAAGCGAGCGTACGTGTTTGCAGTGTGCCTGCAATTTTATTTAGACTAATTTAAATACCGCGCGGAATTTGTATATTCTCCCTGCACTCTGCTAATAGGCTGCGCGAATGGAAATCGTGCGTATAATATATTGGTTAATGTGATTAAAAAGCATTCTTCAAACGGGACTTATGCTTCGGGTTCGTACAATTAATTCGGGTTTATATAATTAGGTGCATTTAATTTATAATTTAATTTAAATTATTTTATTGCGTAAAGCAGAGAACGTTTGGTAAGCGTGCAATAATATACAAAGTGTAATATATGTACATTTTTTTCGTTCTGAAAAGCTTAGTTTAAATGAAAATGTATTTAATAAAGTGTAATAAATTTTAGTAATTTGAAATTCAGTAAAATAATAAATATAATATCTAATAAAATAAGAACTTTATTGTATTTCAACAGATTCTTTTCAATCACTTTTACTTCGCTCCAATGAAACTTTGCTTCAAACGGACTCTCTGTCTTTTATAAATAAAAAATACCTTAGCAGTTACAGCTTAAAATTACAGCAGCGCCGTCCCTCTCCCGAAAAAGCTCGTCGGAACGAAAAAACCGGCTACACTCTCCGTCCGTCGACGCAAACTTCCCGCGGCGAAGCCTTTGTGAAAAATTGCCAGTGCCGGTCCCTAAACAGGGCATCCGCAGTAAACAAGCTCTCTCTCTCTCTCTCTCTCTCTCTCTCTCTCTCTCTCTCTCGTCCAGGCGGCGATCGCCGGGCGCATAAAGATGTCGGCGGCGCATCCGGCCGTAGGGGAGCCGGTGCAGTGTGGCTCTCCGGCCTTTGTATCAAGTGCGATCGCTCTTTGGCTCCTTACCGGCAAACAACATGTAAATTCGCTGCTGAGATACAGAGCCAGAGATATATACACACAGGGCCGAGCGCGCAGTAATTAGATGCGCTGTTGCGGCACCTTTGAGCGCGGCTCGCAAACTCAACACGACCCCTCTCTCCCTCCAGTCCAAACACAGCCGGGCGCCGGCAGGCAAAAAGCAATAAGGCCCCCAAGTTTGGGCATGTAAGGCTCGCAAATGACGCGCCGACAGAGGTTCGTTAGTTGGCTCGGTCATCTACTGCCGCCTCATCGGTTTAGTTCGGGCAGCTTTTCCGAATAAAGTTGACAAAAGCGACGGATAGGATTAAAAATGGAAAAAGGAAAAATAACGGGAAAAGGGGAAAGCAGATTTTAATGAGGAGCTGCTGTTAATGTTGGTAAGAGGTCGGCCAATCTCTATTGTAAGCTATTCAAAATTTACATTTTTATATAAAGTTAAAATATTTTTATTTGACCTTTTATAACTCGCTTTGGGGCCTTTTACGCGATTTTTTTAGCTCGAAAAATGTTCATTTAGACGAAAACAGCGGCTCAATTCGAAAATTTATCACCGACGGGCTTTCCCTTTTTTCCCCTTTTTAGATATTGCAAGGATTAGAGGAGCAAAACTGTTATATTATTCATACAATTTGTGCAAAATTGCAAAATCTGCAGTAATTGATGCGAGGACTTTTATAAAAAATAAAATGCATCCGTTTAAAATTATTATTATTTAAAAACGTTTAAAAACGTTGTTATTACTATAATCACTTAAAGAAATTATTTATGAAGAATTTGAGCCAAAAATTTTAAAAGCTTGTTTCAATCCAGAGACAATAATTATATTGATTAACTTCTATCTATAGATTTTGTTCCGATTCTAATCTGACGCTTCATTTTCTCCGATATATTTCTTAAATTCACGAAGCACATTATTTTTAATTGACCTATAAACGGCTAATAAAATCAATGCTAAAATAAGCGTTTCGTCGGAGCTTGCGGCAGCTAGTTAAAAAGTCCACTTCAAGAGCTAATACTTGACGAATATTGAAGTGGTCAAAGTACGAAAGCGGATTAATTTGATGTAATTTGCAACATGCCCTCGAGTAGCAACTTGAGGCAAATGAAAAATACAGTCAATTAGGGAATTTAAAATTTTTCAAATTCGATACAGTATTTAATAATTTTAAATAGATTTATGTACAATACTAAAAGTAAAACTGGTCTTACAAACTAACAAAAATCCACCTGTTTTAAAAACCAACCACCAAATTTCTCTTAATATAAACAAAATCACACGAAATCTGCAATTAACCAGCGATTCCGTTTTCATTGAATGCACAATGCCGGAACGAAGATATACCCTTTGCTGAAAAGCCCCGGCATAAAGTGGCCAGAGGCTCTTAACGCAATTAGCGGCTGAAATACAATTGAAAGGCGAGCGATGTCAACGGGGTTAAAAGGTGCCGCGGAGGTAAAAGCTCGCAGACGCTTTCAGCGAATAAAGAGCCGCGATAACGCGTGTACGCGCCTGCATAATATAAAGCAATAATGGTTATAATGCAGGGCGCACAATAACAGCGCGAGCGCGATTCTTTCGACTATACGGCGTATATATGTGTACGCGCCGTTATCGTTTCCTCGGCGCGCCGAGACCGATACGCGGAAACGCAAGCCATTCGGCTAATGCAAAATCGTTCCGTCGCCCGTTGTCTCATCGATCGGCGCGGCTGCTTTTTTTTCAAAGCCTCCTTTCCTGGATCGTTCGCGCGTCACCGGCTTTCGCGCGAGATTTCTTCATCGGCTCGGTTTCTTACTTGTCGCGTTGGCGGCTGTTTTACCGGATATATCGCACTTTTGACGCGACGACTTTTTCTTTTTGGGTGGAGTCTCGTTGGTAAATAAATAATGGGTTTTCTATTGTTTATGTCTTTAAATATCAGTAAGCAATTTCGTTATAAATGTTAACTTGACTTTCAGTTGTACGCGCTCAAAGTTTTCTTAGAAAGAAGTAAACGGTTCTATTTGTTTGAAGTCGATCCTCGAACAGTAAAAAATATGAGATGAAAACTTTTAAAACGCGCATTAGATAAAAAGAGATGTAATCTTTTGAAATTAACAAACTTTTTCCATTTAAATTCTGAAAAGCTTTTAGATAAATCTTTGATTTAATTAAGAAAAGTTTTTATTATTTTTATTGTTGTAAAGGACGAAGAAATTAAAGAAATTAATTCGTTCTTTTACTAATAATATTCCAAAGTTTATGCAGCATTTATGAAAATGTCCACGTGAATATTAAAAAGTATGTTAAAATTGTTAAATAAAATAGTCAACATTATTGTTGCTGTTCACTGCGAATACAACGAAACACGTCAGTCTTAAGCTCGAGCTCTACTACTTGCGTACGTTATGCTTGCCGGTTTGCAGCTTAATTAATTAGCGTCGCCAGCTGGAAATAAATCCATTTTCCAAAGATTAGCAAGGAAAAATTCTAATTAAAAAGAATAGACCAGCCGATCCGAGTGCTCGGCGCGCGGCATAATAAAAAGCAGGTCTTTGCATTTTGAAATCGAATACGAAAAAGGCTCCCCGGCATGGACATCCGCCGCAACAGGCAGCAGCGGCGGCAGGCATTGTAAAGCCCCGCTCGGCTCTCGTTTTAATCTTCTCGCGGCTGAGCGACGTAAGCCCGCAACATTGTCAGAGCCGCTTGCATTGAAAAAATTGCCGTACTCGCGCACACGCTCACGCACACGCGCGCGCACACATACACACACACACACACACACGGGCTCACAAAGGATGCGCGAGACAGAGAAAAAAACGCGAGGAGATGCGGCATAAACAGCCGGGTCGCCGTCGTCGTAGGAGGATGAAGAAAATGGGATGGAGCGTGAGGGGGGGCTGAAAACGAAATGGAAAGCAGAGCCGAGGGAGTAGGATGAGTAATGAAACGGTCACGGGCGGAGGTTTGCCTCTAATCCCGCGGGATCAAAAAGGAAAGCGCTCGAAGAGAATGGGACTGAAGGAATATAAAGGATCAGAAAACGGGAAAGCGATGAGCGCCGAATCTCGCACATGCATTGCAACCCTGCAGCGCCGAGGCTCTTTACCCACTCCCCCCCTCACCCTCCACCCCCGTTCCAGCACGTCCATTCCACACCGAACAAAAGGATGCAACGAAACAAAAACGAACGACCGCGAGATATATTATGCGTCGAGGTATTACGTATGCATGCACGCACGATCGTTCGAAACATTTGCTTTTTTTTTTTTATAAGAGATGTACTCTTTGTGCCCGCACGCGTAATATCGTGAATCCAATGAAAAGAGCGCAGAGAGCGCATAATGAAACGCATTGTTCTTAAGGCGAGCCGCGGGTTTTCGCTAACTATTATGCAGACTGATTAGTAAGCAAAGTGTATGGCGCTTGGACGTGTATGTCGTTTAAATTGTTGCTTCGGAAGTAGTAGTCTTGAGCAGTTGTTTTTATATTTTTTCGCGCAGTACATAACATAGAGACACCCTTTGTATAATTATGCATGTAAATTATGTTAATTCTTATTGAACAGTTGATATTTAATCGAAATAAATGTATTTAAAAGAGGTTTACACATCTTTTTGATCTATCTAATAAGTTACGTAGATTCTATTGATTCTTTAGTTTTATTTGGTGCCAGGTATTCGCTTTGCCGTAAACTAAATAAATGCACTAATTGACGAATTTTCATCGTAAAATTGATCGTCAAATTTTTGCATTTTTATCATTTATAGGACTGAAGCTTTTCGCATGACTAATTTTGTTGTTATAGTATTTTTAAATTTAAAAAACCGATAAAATTAATTTTGTAAATTTTTTCAATTTTCATCAGTTTCATGCGTGGAAACTGCCTTTTTTAAAGTCTTTACTTATTTTTAAAATATTTTCTTTGAGAACAATCAACAGTTCAGATATTTATAAAACAGTATACTTACCATTTCAGTCCCAAATTCATCTTGAATAAATATATGAGTAAAACTCTGAAAAAGCACATTTAAGAAACATTTGAATAGGAAATAAATTTAGTTAGGATTTTGTTTAGGCAATTTAGTGAAATTTTCACAAATAACATTTTAAAATAAAAAATAGACAAATAATTAGATTTTTTATTAAATTTATTTTAATAAAATAATAATTCTCAATTTATGATGTAAATTGAACAATTAAAGTATTATTATACAGATGGTAATAACTCTTACAGGGGAAAAAATAGGAATATTACAAGGTTAGGGCGTTGATTGAAACTTTACATGAAAGAAGTACACATTTTTTTAGTTTTAAAAATTTGGCTGCAGATGCAAAATATCGAAGTGCGCTTTATTATAATCATGTATCGGAGACAATTAATGTATCGGTACTTACAAACACGACTTATTTTATACCTTAATTAATTTTTATTCGGAGCCCTGTTTTACGACATTTTATTCATAATAGCCATGTGTAAGGACTGCAACTGAGTTGTCCATTTGTCTAAGGCATTATAACGAGTTGCACATACTGATTTCCGGTCTAGTTCAAGAACTTGGTTCACCTGTAAAATTAAGATGCGATATTAATAAAGATATTAATTTTAATAAAATGAAATATTGTTAAAGTAGAGTTTGTTATAAAAATACTGAAATTAGTACATACTTGATCTATGCGACCTCGAATCGTATTATCTAAAATGCATGATGCCAACAAGCTTTCAACTTCAGAAGCATCAATATTCAGTTCTTTACTTATAAATGGTATGTGGATTCTTGTGTACGGTTTTATTAATTTTATGAGGACCTAAATATTGGCAATCTTTCATTAGTATCCTTACATTACTTATAATGCAATAAAACAACATCATCAAAACTTACCTGTGTCCTAATATTTCTTAGTAAATCTTCAATATGTTCTCTAATAAATGGGTCATCCATAATATTATTTCTGTTTTGTTTTAGAATTAATTCAAATTGATTAATATCGTTATTTTGATAACTAACTACTAAATTCGTCATTGCCAAAATTTCTGGATCGTTTTTGTAAGGCTTTGCTTCTTGAGAATCAAAGGGATTAATCCCCGACTTCATTAACCTATAAACATAATTGAATTTAAATATTAAATTACAAGAAAAAAAGCATTGAAAATATTTATTTAATTCAAAAACTTACATATTCGCGAGAACTAAATATTTTAGGCACGTTGTTCGACGAGGAGAACCAGACTCATCGTAATTTTTAAAAGCTTCAAAAAAGTCGGTATGGGCTTTTTCAAATTCTCCTTCTCTCAAGTGCATTTTTCCCCCACATTCTGAAAATGTATTTATTAATTAGGACACATTATTTGTAAAAAGTTATTACAATTCGGGAATATTCATTTCTATAATTTGGGACCATTTACCTCTTATAACACCCATAATCAATGGATGAGGAATTGCACTTTTAATATGAAGGCTCTGTTCATAAAGCGTTTTAAGCTTCTTATTATTTTTTTGTGCAGTATACATTTGAATTTCTAATGCGTATATTTCTAATAATTGAGTACCTTTTTTCAAATCATCTTCACCATCATCAGTCTGAAAAAATTTAATTTAATTAACATAAAATTTACTGTATTTTAAAGTACTGATAAATTAATAAATTACAAACAATTACCTGACAGCTTTGATGAAGTTGTTTTAAAATTTTTGCTAACTTATTAAAGTCTGATCTATCAAAATATAACTTTCCTAATTTTGTATTTGTTTTAAACCATAATCTATCATTCTTCGCATCTTTTAAAGCATCTAAGGTAGTTTCATAGAAGTCTTGCAGCAGTTCCATCTGCAAGTTAAGTATTTTTTAGGTCGATGCATTTTAAAATGATAAAATAAAACAAAGTTATAAAATATTTACATTTTTTGATGTACTAATATAATCTAAAATAGAGTTGATAGATTTTTCTGAATGGTTTCTTGTCACTGCACTTTTGATGTACGTGAGTAGTTGTTTATACCTGGACATCATTTCTTTATAATTACCCTACAAATAATATTAACATTTAAAATACTTAACCAAATTGCTATAACACTTCTTTATTAAAATTGACAAATTATATTAGTAATATTTATATGAAGCTGTATGAATCAAGTATAGTGCCCAACAATAAAATTTTGAAAATAATTACAATTTTTTGTTCATTTAAAATTTTTATAAAAATCTTTGTATACTATTTTTTTATGTATAACAGAATATTTTAAAAAATTTCTAAATAAAACTAAAAAATTTATAAAATAACAATATTGGTAGCAGACAGCTACTTCAAGAGTATTATTATAAAAAATAATCTTTTACTTACAAGTTTGAAATTGATTTTAATCATTTGTTTAAGAGCTTTAAAACCCCATTCTCCTTTATCACCTCCTTCTAAGTCCAGCACTTTTTGAAAACTCTGTAGAGCTGCTTTGGGATCATCTTCTTTCAAAGCTTTACTATTGTAATATTGATTCTCTAAATCAACATCTGGTTCAGAGTTTGAATCTTCTGAATACTCCTGAAATGTTTCAAATGAAAAGCATTATCAATCAAATTATAAAAACACTATACTCTCAAAAATCACTCTCAGAGTGGCTAATCACTCAAAATCTTCAACCTAACCTAAATACCAAAACACCAGCATAAATTTCCCAACTCGCAAAGTATGCAAAACCAGCTTACCAGTCCATAATCCTCCTCTTCTTCGCACATAAAATCATCCTCTCCATCTGACATTCTGGCGAGTTAAGTCAAACTTATCTGAGTTAGAAAAAACCTTCCTCGGTAACAAGAACTGTGTTGTCGCGAAAATATATACGAACACCCTGTAGGCGTCCGTAACCTGCAGCGCTTCTCTCACTTGTTCAGCCGGCGCGTTTCTGCCCTCGCAGGTGGACGAGGGGCAGAGGACTGCTGGCTCCGGGTGTTGTTGTTTCTCGAGGCCGGGAAATAATTCTGATGACGTGATAACATTTGTAGTTTGGCGGAGTCGGAATACCTATCCCTCTGCTCAGCCGAGTGCGGCTGCAGCAGCCATGTTTGTTTCTCACGCTGCAGTGTGCGTAGTTGTGGAGTCGCGCTCTGTTCGCGCTTGCGCGCGCAACTTTTCCTTTCTTGCTCGACCAATCGAAAGTTTTATGCCTTACGAGGCAGAGTGTACCGTATTTGATATTCTTTGAAACGCGCATTTCTGGAAAGTAAAGAAATTAAGTAATGTTTTTAAAATGACTCTTCTTTAATTTGTGAAGAAAAGAATCAAATATACTTGATAGAGAAGATAGGATTGTAATTAACGGTAGCTGCTGTATAATTGGGTGCAAACATTTTTTATTCGGACAACATTTCGATCCTAAATGAAAATGATCGAATAAGCAATTTTTACAGTAACTACAGACAGCAGCGATCATTAATTTCAATACTATTTAAAATCTAAGAGAAAAGTAAAGCTGTCAGCAGTATTAATAAAATCAACTCAATCAGCATCAATGATACAAATATATGTTCGAACAATTATTAAGGTTTTTTCAAAGTACAAGCATTTGATTATATTTTTTTTAAATTCGTAAGAAAAAATAATTTTGATGATACTACTAATTGACATTTAAATAATGCGTTATGAAGTGTAGAATTGGGGAAACGAAAGGTTCTGAACGTGCGCATCTCTATATTATATGGTATACAATACAGGGTGTATAATAAGTGCAAGGAACTTTATTCCTGTTGGGAGTCTCGAGTCCCGAGATCTATACATTTTTTTTTAATTCTCTTGGCTTGATGGGCCCAATTCGAATTTTGCACAAAAAATAAAAAATCGATTTCCTACTTTTTTAAATGGAATGGAGGAAATAATAATAATAATTTCGAAAAAAAATGTGACTTTTTTCGAAATAGTGCAGTAGATATACTCCAATTTCATATAAAAAGATTGTATCATTATCGCAGTATTGCGCACTTTGTACTGAAATCGTAACAAATGGTACTAAAATCGTAAGAGGAGCTACTTGATTAACTGATATATGGTTTATCCTTTAAAGGACGGGGAAATTTTGGTTAAATCGACTTTTTTTTGGACCCAAAATCATTGTATATACGTGCCCGACCTGAAAGGTGGTCGAAATATCAATCACCCCGTCCTCAATAGGTTAAATTTAAAATTATAAATAAAAAGAATACTGCAAATATTTAATTATTTACAAATATAAGTTTATTTAAATACAGCAATAAAGAATTCTATTACTATTAATAGCTATTCATATTTTTCATAAGTATAGTACGATGTACAAAAACTGTAATTATTTAACATTTTAAAAATAGAAGTAAATCTGAAGATATTATTATAAATACACATGTTTGTACAATATATCTACGACACGATAAATATTTTACAAATTTATGTTTTTACTTTTACTTCCTTAATAAAAGTTTAAAGCAATTTTGATATGTACTTAAAGGTGATGGTATACCCTCAAGTTGATTTAATAAAGCTATTGCATGAGGTATATTTTTTTGTTCAACTAAATTTTCGATTAATAATTTAACATGTGCTTCAATTTCTGGTAGAGTCCGATTAATGAAAACTTCTTCTAGTATTCGATAATATAGCTCGTGACTCACACTGAATGAGGACGTCAAGTTATTGAAAAAGATTTCTTCTAAAATTACTGTGTTTAATGTTAGTGACTGAAAAATAAAAAGAAGATTAAAAATATTAATCATGAAGAATTCAAAATTAAAATTAAAAATATATTTGCTCATTTTTCTTACTTTGTAATTATTTTTTATGTAATTCACAGCTTTTTGTTGAAGTGAAAAATCTTTAGAACATAATTGTAAATAAACCAATTGTTCAGGTGTAAACGTATTTTCCTTGATTTGAAGAAACTTAATAAAAATCTGAAATCATTTACCGTTCGTTATAATTTAAAATGAAGGTATAAATAATAACAGAATTAAATTTCACTTACAGTTGGAGGAATTAGCTCCTCAATCAAAAACTCTTTGATTTCTTGTAAAATTTCATCCTTGCTACTATTATTTGTGTTTATATCTGTTATTTTAATAATCATTTTTAAAGCTAAATTTGAATCAATTTCATCGTCAGAATTCAAATTATTAATACTTGGCCACTTCATCAATATCTGTTTTACTTTTTTATAATCATCTATATTTTGAATTTTAGAAAATTCTTCGATAAAGATTTCATAACGTTTTTCATTCGTTAAATTATTCTCTAATGAATCTAAAGATTCACTAATTTTAGTAGATTCAGTATTATCATTTACAGAATTAGATGTTTCTGCCCATTCATCACCCCAATTATTCCATTGGTCAACTTCTTCAGATTGAGGAATATAATCCAATGTAGTTTTTCGATTTCCCTCAACTTCAGTTTGATTGGAATTCTCTTCTGACATTGCAGTATCCTCATTTTCGCTCCAATTATTCCATTCATTAGCTTCCTCAGATTCAGGAACATAATCTAATGTAGGCTTTTGTTTTTCATCCAATTGAGTATGTTCAGGATTTTCTGCTATTTCCATATTATCTTCAGTGTCACCCCAATCGTTCCATTGATCAAATTCTTCAGATTGAGGAACATAATCTAACGTCAGTTTTTGTTTTTCATCAATTTGAGTCTCATTGGAATTTTTTGCTGTAACCACGTTATCTTCATTTTCACTCCAACTATCCCATTGATCAACTTTTTCAGATTGAGGAATATAATCTAAAGTAGACTCTACGTTTACTTTATTATCATTTAGACTATCTACCAGCAACGGCGTATTTTCATTTTTATTACTATTCTTATTGAATAATAGGGAATTAATTTCTTCTTTTAATGTCTTTTGATAATCATTATTATTTGTTATTCTAAGATTTGACATATTTTGAATTAACTCAATTGGGTCATAGAAGAATACTTTACTAAAATCTGCATATACATTTGAATAAAGTTTTATAGAATAAAAATAGGCTAATATTTGTGAATATAATTCATTTTCTGGCAAATTTTTAAAGAGATCGTTGACATTTGTAAAATAAGAATCGTGTAAACTTAATAAATAACTCAAACCCAGAGTACAGTCTTCTGCTATCGTATGTTCAGCACACTCTAAAAGTACTAAAAAAAAAAAGTAAAAAATACATTAGTAATACTATCATTATTTCAAATTTTTATGTGAAAGCATAATGTTGTACGTACAATGATTAACATCACTAACTTCTGCACCATATGAGGAAGTTTCACTCAGTAATGAAATGCGTAGCAGAGCTTGACAAAGTTTTAGCTTGGCATTATAATCGTCTTGAGAATATTTAGAATACTTAGTCTCTAGATCACTTATGCCACAATTTTCATGCAAAGTTTCATAAAAGCAAGGCAATTTCGGTAATAGCTCTGGACTCTTCTTTTCTATTACTTGGTCATTTGCAACCACTTTTGGTGTATTTTCAATAAAGTTAAAGTTTAATTTCGATTTCCAAAAATCTTTATTTCCAGCATTTTTTATTAAATCGAAAGTAGATTTTGTAACTATTGAGCTGAGCTTTTCATCAACTCAGTAGAAGTTTGTACAATTTTAGGAACAAATTCTTTGTTCTCAGTTAAAGGCTAAAACAAATGAAAAAATATTATTATAATATAAATATTATAATATTGTCTCTTAAACTCATTATAATATTGTATAAAAAGTATTAAATTTAATTCTTTTAAATTAAATTATTCTGATTTAATATTTTGAAAACTAAATAAATAAATAAATTTCTTACCGTGCTAAATGCTTCATTAGGATCACTATCTGTATTGTCTTCTTCTTCTTCTTTTTCAATATCTTCGTTTTCTGACGGTATCCATTTTTCCAAGTCAGAATTTAAAATTTGAACCTGTAATAAATTGGCACGTTTCATCAATCCTTCTATCATTTCACTTGGTCCATTACTAATTGCAAACCATATACAATTTCGCCGGAATTGTAAATCACTAAAATCATCACAGTGAGCTAAATCTAAAGCCACGTTCCAAGCTAATTGATAATTACTGTCCATCATTTGTTTTACGATGGAAGAACTGAAATTATAGTCTCTCATTTCAAATGCCTTTTTTGCTATTAAATTTAAGACTTTTCCTTCTCTTGACCGACTATTTTTATTTTCAATTCTTAAATATTTTGATAAGTTTAAAAGTTTTTGTTTATTTTTGTAAGCATCATGAAGACTGTTTAAACATTCTTTAATTAGCTTTATTCTATCTTGCGTTGCTGTCACTTGAAGAGATAAAATTTGAATATTAACTTCATTTAAGATTTGCACTGTATAAAAATTATTTACAAATATTTTAGCAGGGCATCCGTGTAAACAGTGCAAGAACCCCATATAAATGTGTTTTCATTCAATTTATTATTCACTGGAACTTTTAAATTTAATAAATCCGTCTCTGGTTAGCTTTTCTATATATTATGCACACTGATCAAGTTGTTCTTCAGGTAAACCACAGTAGGACCATCGATTTACAGGTTAGAAGTGTCTACAAAAACTTTAACAAAACATTATACGATCAATTAAAGCACAACTGATTATGTCTTAGATTGAACATACTTCAAGATTATTAGAAACCATCACGAGGGATTCAAACGGAAACTCTCAAAATGCTCATTTGCAAAGAATAGTGCAAAATACTTAGGACACATAATAGAAAATAATACGATTAGACCACTAAAAGATTATTTAACAGCGGTCAAAAATTTCCCGGTACCTAAAACAAGAAAAAACGTTCGCCAATTTTTAGGAAAATTAAATTTTCACCATAAGTTTATACCACACAATGCAACGACTCTAGACCCGTTGCACAATTTGCTTAGAAAAGATGTGAAGTTTATCTGGTCACAAGAATACCAAAAAGCATTCGAAAAAATAAAAAAATGGCTATGCTCGGAACCAGTACTTAAGATATTTGACCCGAACGCCTCAATTAGTATATATACAGATGCAAGCATCATCGAAGTGGGAACTGTATTAAAACAAATAGATGAAAAAGGTGAGAACAAACCAGTTGCATATTTTTCAAGAAAATTGACAGAAGCTCAAAGAAAGAAAAAGGCAACCCTGTTGGAAAAATCAATCTGATTCAGTCTGATTCCACGTGGATTCAGTTTGATTTCACGTAGATTCAGACTGAATCCACATGGAATCCATATGGAATCAGACTGAATCCGACTGATTTTTTCAACGGGGA
>UCOL01004674.1:0-13856 GCA_900474335.1 Ormyrus nitidulus
GCACCCCACCCCCCGCGTCTCCTTTGCTTCTCTTTACCGACTGTATTAATATAAAAGTCGGCCGTTACTACATGCAAATTAATGAAGGAGGCCGTCCCGCGCCGAGTGCCGCGGCGACGGCCTTTGTCCGCCCCGAGTTATTATGTATGCTGATTAGGGGAAATTCAATTTTGCGAAAAATAATGCTCCGCGCGCCGAGACGAGAGAACGCGCTGACGCAAGAAGAGCGTGGGCTAATGCGCCTCCGCCGCCGAGGCAATTTTCAACCCGAGACGAGATGCTGGGATTTTTGATCTTGCGATTTGGAAAGCCGCGAGCGAAGGCGAGTTTTGTTGCTCTAATTGTAGTTTTGTTACTCTATCGACTTTGTAGAATGTTTGAAAAATTATAATTCAAAAATCAAATGCAATTTCTGCGGAAAATAGATTAAAGAAGCCTTTCAACGCGATAATTTACAAAACTAAAAACCGCTCGCGAGTAAAATTCGTCGGAACGAGACTGACAATTAAAAAAGGCAGCCTCGAATTAATTCCTCCGCAATTTCCCGCGCAACATCTGTCTCTCAAATCCCATATTAAATTCTCTCGTCGCTCGACTTCAAAGAGAGCTCACAATATATATCGCGGGGCGGCAAAAAGAGGAGCGGGCTCTCCCAGGCAGAGCGCGGCGCGGAGCAGCGGAGCTTTGAAATACGCAGAGCAGCCCCGCGTATATATGCAATGCCGGCATTAGCGGAGCGAGAGAAAAAGGCGAAGAAGAAGGAAGAAGCGTCGGAGGAGGAAGAAAGTCCGAAAGAGAGAAAGAGAGAGAGAGAGAGGAAGGGACAGTGGTTGAGCATCGGGCTTGAATAATGTAGGAGGGCGTAGCGCGGCTCTCGCGCCGGCTGAGGCTGCCGGTCCAGCCAGCGAAGCTCCGCGACTGGGAGAGAGAGAGAGAGAGAGAGAGGGTTGCCAGGCAACGAACGTCCACCCTTAAACCCTCCGACCTCTGCTCCCCTCTCGCTTCCTTCCTTCCTTCCTTCCTTGCTTCCCACCGCTGCCGCCGCCACCGCCGCCGCTGCCGCTACTGGGCTACTACCCTTTTCTTCTCTCAGCCTCCCTCGCTCACGCAGAACCGCCGGCGCGTCTCTCGTTTTTCGCCGGCGAGCCGCTCTCGCTCGATACAAGCCGCGCGACCAGAGAGAGAGAGAGAGAGAGAGAGAGCGGATTCCCCGGGATTCCCCAATTTTCGCGCCGCCGAAGCCAGCTTTAAGTCCCGGCGGAGGGCTGAGCCGGCCGGCCGGCTGCACAAAGGGAGGGAATTTAACGCGGGATTGGAGAGGGCTTTCATTGTGCGACTTTCGACGCGGCCGAGAGGCTGGGATCTTGGGAGTCGCTGCTTTGCTTGTGGATCATTCGGTATTGTTTGCCGCCGCGATGGAGATGAGAGGGGAACTGGTTAACGGGAGTTTAGATCTTTTCGGGCAAAACAGCGAGATTCCTGGGTATTGATTGAGAACGAGCTGGGAAAAATTATGTAACGACCTTAAAAGATATTAGATTACATAGAACTGGAAAGGAATTTGTTAATTTTAAGAAAATAATAAATAAAAGTCATATTCTTTGTATTAATGCATTTTTTGGGTAAAAATATCATGTGAGAACAGCATAAGCTTAAATATAAGTTTTAAGTATAAACTATTCGTTAAATCTTTTTGTTTAAGAGATTTTTGAATGGAAGATATTCTTTAAACAATTTTTCTTTTACAAATAAAAGTTTTAATAAAAAAAAAAATAATTTATTTTTTTTTATTGAATCAACAATATTTAATAAAACATCGAAATTCTCAGTGGGATAAAATTTTTAAATTCAAATCATAAAATTTCTTTATTATTCAAGTTGATTTTGTTCTCATAAAAACACAGACTTTGAAGTTTATGTAATGGCTGACTTTACGACGATCCCATCACTGGCGATTATTACTTAAGTGATTTCGCGCTAAAATATCTTCAAATCAAATATTTTAACTCAAAGCTATTTCATTCTTAATTGAAAATATAACATATCTACTAGATTGTATTTAAAAAACTGCTTTTGGAAGTGACTTTTGAATAAGTTATTATTCAAAATTTATTAATGAATAAATTCAAGAATCTTGAATAAACAAAACTTCATGTGATGGGAATAGGAAAACTTTCAAATTTTAAAATTTAAAGAGATTTATAAATTTATTATTTGAAATAGGATTACAGATTCATTAACTTGATCGGTTTAAGATATATAATTAGCAAAGTTTATAAACGCACTCGACTAGATTATAATGTTTCACTGTAAATTTTTATTAGATTTAAGAAAAATTTGTAGCTATTCTTAAACGTTTTAAAAATATATTAAAGTTAGCAGTAACAGTTACAAAAGATATATAGTCATTTTTTCAATCCAAGTCTATTTTCACGAGTTTATTATACGCGAAGATAAGTTCTTAGGATTGAATTAATTTAGGAATGCTAATATTACGCAATTCTTTCTAAAAATTTTTTTTCCAGAGAAAAAAAATAAATTTAGCATAAATTATTAAAATATTTTAAGTATGTCCTTCCATTTACTAAATTCTTATAGTAGTATCACGTTTGATCTAATCAGCAGCATTCCGAGTAAAGTTATGCTTGCAATATGTTAGGACACTTCAAACAAGGTTAGTATCATATCGTTTTACTCATAAATTGATTTTAATATTGTTAAGTACAAAATATAAAAAATTCATATATTCATGCCAGAAAAAAGAATAAACAAAAGCATTTTCAATTCAAAACTTTTATTTAATACTTGTCATTATAATCAAACTGCATTTAAAGACATTGTACTGCTGATAACAACTTTTTTGTCGTTGATAGTTCAAAGTATCGTCGTCGAATTTTATATTTACAAAATAATTATACCATTTAGTCTTACTATAGTAATTCTCTAACTTTCTTTATTTTTAAGCTTCAAAATGTTATATCACGGAAAATCTGACACTTGTCAATAACAGAGTAAATAGATGAATTAGATTGATAAATTTGTTATTCAATGACAGCTTTCAAATAAATTACTTTTTTGCGTATAAACTTCTAAATGTAAGTTCCTAATAAGGATCGCCATATTCACTAAATTAATCTTTATTTAGTATAAAAAGAGACTTATCATTCACTGTTCAAATTAATACAAATTTTTCAATCTTTAACATTTCTCAGAAAAAATAATTAGAATGTATATACCAAAGTTCGCACAATTGTTTTACAGTTTATAAAAGTTAAACTCAATTTTAAAAAATTATTTCCAATATAGGAAATGTATTACTTTATGACATTCTTTTTATTTCTAGAGCAAGTGTCAATCAAAGGTATTCTTCTTATGTACAACATGCTCAAATACTCCAGCGCCACTATCTACGTTCAAACGAGACTCGGAATGTAATAAAGGGAAGAGAGCAGGTTTCTGTAGAGAATATTTTTCGATAAGCCATTTTATTATAAAACTACATAAGTGGTTCAATGGTACAAAAACAGAATCAATCGAAGGGCAATCAACTGCGTGCAGGTATATATGCAAAAACTTGGGCGACGGGTAATCAATCCTCTCCCAAAAGCACCACTAACCCCTTTCTCTTTCATTAACAAAACTCTCAATCGACATGTATAAAATATTCCTTACGGAGCTGAGAGCCGAAAGTCTTGCGAAAGTGTCCCACGAGGAGACGGCGAAATTCGTTGTACTTGGTCCGCTCTTGGCATTCACCGCGTGCCTTATGAATTTTTAAAACTTGGCACATGGAAGCCCGCAGTGAACGCAAGGAGCATAGACTCACATCCAATCAGGGCCTCTTCCAACTTCGTGTTTTGCTCTTCCTTTTCGTTTCTCTTCTCCACGACGCTGCACGTCCAATCGAGATCTACGCGGCTCGGCTTTATTATCTAGTCGCCATTTCCTCGGCTAAGCTTAAATAAAGGGGCTACGGCTAAAAGTGCTACGAGCGAGGTATATCAAGTGTAAATGGGGTGCAACGCTTCGTCGCATGCAAATGCTGGGTAAAGAGAAAAGTCTGTTAAATTGTTAAAGAAAGCACCTCGAATACATTACCATTTACGTTCCCATTCTCGTATCTTCAGTCGCTGCGAGTTTCTTCTCTTTAATACTGCTTATATATATATATCCAAAAAAAAGTTGAAAATAAAACGACAGCTACAATCTATACAGAATCACTTCTAAAACCCATGCAAGAGTAAGAGAGAAAAAAGGGGCAAGCCTTCGTACAAATTTCATACTCACAATCAAAGCTCGAGCCTTAAAGCATCCCAGCGACCAATAGTCAAAGGCAAAGAGTCTCTCGCACGAGGCACTGCTCTCGCGTCCGGCTCTCAACAGCGGCTCGTACTTCACATCCCGCACAATATACTTATATCCGAGCGAGTGAGAGAGCCCCCGATTCATCCGCGGGGAATGAATGGGTGGGGTAGAAAAGCGTGCGACCCGATGCATCGCCGCCGGGCCGACTGATCGACACACGCGCCCCGTGTCCCCGTGAGCCACGAGACTCCGGCCGCCGAGACGCACCGGGGTGTGTGGTGGGAGGGGGTGCGCGCGGGAGAGAAAGAAGAATGGGGAGGCGGCGGCGGCGGCCGAAAGCGCGTATATAACTTATTGCTTATTTCGCCGAGGGTGCGTGCGCGTGTGCAGGGAGCAGCTGACGTTCGCACACACCGCCCCCCCCCACCCCCACCCCTCGCCCGTGCCCCATTGTAAAGGAGAGCGCGCGCGTAGATATTTCGCCGTGGAAACGAGGACGCTCTCCCGCTTCTCTCTCGCCCTCGGCCGAGAGCGAGAGGCGGTCCGACTGTCCCGTTGTTTATTCCGTGGCAGTGTTTATGCTCGTTATTTTAATGCTTGTTAGCGGGGAATGGTTTATCGGCGCCGACGGCGCGGCCTTTTGTGCAGGCGGGCTTTTGTTTATTTCGCATAATAAGCCGCGCGCGCGGATTGTTATATTAGCCGCTCGGCGCTCGGGAGGAGTATTATTGGATGAGTTTTCTTGAGTCGCGGGAGGATTATTAATGGATTCAGCGCGCGAGAATAGCCGTCGAAAAAGCAGCGGCGGCCAAGCGAGAAGCTTGCAAAGATGCCGGCAGAGCTCTCGACGAAAAACAAGAGCAGAAACGTCTCGTTGTGAAAAGCTACAAAGGAGCATCGATCAGTATAAGCGAGGAAAAAAAGCAGCGTCGGCTCGACATTACGCAGCAAGAGCGAGGCGGCGGCAGCGGTGAAACAAAAAAGGGCAATATTTATTCAAAGCGATCTCGACGGGCAGTCTAGCCGAGGGGTGACTTTTGCATCGAGCGCTGCGGAGATGCTGCCCCGCCGGACCGCTGCGCGCAGCCCGCGGGGGTAGCTTTAAAAAGGGGGCTGCTGCTGCGGCCGCCGCGCTCCGCTCTCCCAATCGGCGATCGAAGCCAGCCGAAATTAAGAGCGAGGGGGTGGGGTGGGAGAGCAAATGAAATAACGAGAGAACGAAAGGGGCCGCGCGCGGCACGTGCGCTCGGCCAAATTCGGAGCCGGGATAAGAGGCGAAAGGATGGACCGAAAAGTCATTTGGCGAGGCATGAAAGCCCGACGAGTCGACGCGGGATAATGCGAACGATTGTGGGAGCGTGAAAATTCGGATCCGCGTCAAAGGACGAGAACTGGCGAGGCCTTTTGTTTTAGCACGGTAATTGTCTCTTGTTTCGCGCGAGAAAATTAATAAGGCCAAGTCGGAAAAACTAAGCGGACCCGCAGAAGCGCGCGCCTGCGAAGTATGAAAATAAGCGACAGGGGAGATGGGGGGGGGTTGAGGGACGGACAGAAACGAGAGAGAGAAATTCCCTCGAACGAACGAGCTGTGGGTCAGGGTTAGCCCGAGGGATGCGGGAAAAGGGGGTGGAAGCGAACGGGGGAGAGAGAGAGAGAGACAGAGAGAGAAAACGGGGGGAGAGTAGACGGTTAAAAGCAGCACTGCTGGGAATTTAATTCGACATTAGTTAAATCCCGCAAAGCTCGTATTTGCATTTCGTTTGATGGAGCCGAGCGAGAGAGAAAGAGAGAGAAAGAGAAATGGAGAACAGCTGAGCCTCGTCAGCTATTCCGTTTGAAATTTAATTATTCAGCATCAGGTATCCCGATGGGAATTTCTCTCTTTTTCCTCCTCTTTCTAGATTTTTATTGCATATTCAGAATGACACTTGGAATCCCGTTCGAATCGACGGGGATATATACTGAATGGCGTTTGCCGTTGGACATCAAGCGGCTGTAATAATGCAACGTGCTCTTTGAGAGAATCATTAAAGTTTTTCAACTCGGCTTTATCAGTCGAAGAGCCTTTATACGAAAAATAACGACTGATGTATTCCAATCAATGCGCTATAAAAAGAATCCATTCGGTGATCGACATTTTTTTTTAGAGAAAAACGCGCCCGATTGAATACGTTCGTTTTAATGAATTTCGGAGCAAGCACGGAGTAATAATAAAACTGTCCGTAGCAGCAGCTTTAGAAAAAAAATCACTCTTCCCAACGGGCATTCGAACTTGAAACGGAGACATTCTCGCAAAGATTGTCGTCCTTGAGGAACGTCCGCAGAAACCGTCGGAGCGAAAGGGAGGCAGAAAGTATCGCGTCGCGGCTCGTCTCGACAGCCTCGAATCGATGAGTCGCGCGTGCTTGCTCGCATTGCCGTATATACGCAGAGGCGAAAGACGGACGCGCTCGAAATAAAAAAAAAGAAGAAAAAGTGGGGAGGGGGAAGAAGGATTGGATCAGCGAAAATGTCGCGCGCGCTCGCCGAGGGTGGCGTCCCCGTATATTGCGTACGTGCTTAGCTTCGGAATTAAATTGAGGGGAGTGTGTAATCGGGCGTGGCGCGGCCGATAGGCTAATTATAAGCTGCCTCGTAAGGAGAGCCATGAGAAACGAGGATGGGAAGGGAATGGTGTCGAGAGGGCACCTGGGCCCGAGGGTTTTTGGGGATTAGCGACTTTCCCGCCGAGGAAACTGGGTTAGTTTCGGAGATTTGTTCTCTATTTTTTTTTCGAGGGCGAGGGGTCGAGGGTTTTTTTTCTTGAGGGTGAAATCTGGGGGAGGGCTTTTTTGGGATTGAGTAGTTTTCGGTATCATTCTGGAAGTTAAATTGTGAGTTTGACGTGAGTTTGAAGTTCTGCGTTATATATTCAAAGGAACATTACAAATATTAAAAAAATAATATTACAAGTAAATGTTACAAAAAGTATAAAAGACAAGGACACAGGAGAGCATTTATTGAAAAGAATCATGTACAAAAAAATGACTGATTGAATAATCTTCGGAAGGGAAAAAAAAATAACCAATCACACTCGTCGAACGAAAGCAAACTCAAGCATTAGAGTAAACATACCAAACTTGCTCCTTCTCTCCCGTAACAATCCAGCTGCATCCTGAGCATCGAACTTGAACCGCCGGTAGAGAGAGAGAGAGAGAGAGTAACCTGGAGTTTCCATGACGTAACGGAGAGCGATCGCGAGCACGTGGCGCGCTGCAGGAGGGTCGTCGACGTCACGCGAGCGACCCGTTGGTGGCCGTCGAGGGGGGGCACGCCCTCTTCCATCGATCCCCCTTCCCCTTATAACCTTCTTCTCTCCGTGCCTCCTTCTCTCTCTCTTTCTCTCTCTCTCTCTCTCGCTCTCGCGCCATTCATGCGGGCTTCCGTGCGATGATGCGTGCTCCTGGAACACACGGAACAGCCGCTTTCCCATTGTCCGGCCGCCGAGGTGTGCACGCATCGCGCGCCTTTTTAAATGCCGCGGGGTGGAGGCTCTCTGCCGCTGGCAGCTGATCGGTTTTCCGGGATTCGAGCGCTCGGCCCCGTCAAGGCCCGAAGGATCCACGGATGAGAATCGATTGGGAATTTTTGCCGCCCGCCATGTTTCGAGGTGCCGATGGGGTTTTTAATCGTTTTTGGTCGATTGTCGAAGGTTCGAGTTTCGGGCGATTGTTTCGGATGATAAAGTTAGCTTTAGACGCGGAGATTCAAAGGATTGCATAATAGGAGTGCATTTACTTCGAGAAAGAACTGGTTCGGTAATTATTTTCCCGGTAAACGAATATGTCGGAAGCGGTCGAACTGTATATACAAAGTGTTCCGCGCGGCAGAGTGTAAAGGCTGCATTTAATAAATACGCGGCCGGCGAAAAGAAAAAAAAAAACTTTGAGCGGCGCGCGTCAGCTGATTACATATTGACAGACCGATAACTAGCCTCCTTCCTTCGAACCTCTCGGTTTCAGGGAACGAGTGCTTGCTGACAAGCTCGCCGCGCGACTTTTCGTTCGCTCGTTCCTTCCTTTTTAGATTATTAGCGCATCATCTGCAGGTGAATAATATTTAAATCGTAAGAAAAATCTAATTTTATGGAGAATTTTTGAAGAATTAAATTATAATTAATAAATCGACTGAAAATAATTTTAATCTTCCTAAAAAAAAAAAAGAAAAAAACAAATTGAATCATTACGAATTTCAACACGTGTAGATATAATAAACACTTAATATCCATACGACATAAAATACAAACAAAACAGAACCTCTCGAGAGCAAAGTAAAACGACTAAACAGTCTACACACCCAGAGGACAATATAAACCGCGTCGAATCGGTATACCGAAAAGCAGGCCGCGGCGGCGCATCGGGGCGAGAAATTATTCAACGAGCCCTCTCTCCCTCTCGGAGGCTCTCGCGGGCGGCGATAGATTTCGTGCGGCAAAATGACGAAATGGTAATTAGGCAGTTGCCGCCGGCGCCGGGCGGCGTATACGTGCGGGCTTATTCATACCGGCTCGGCGTATCCATGGCGATCCTGCACTACTGATAAAACAACAGTGTACAACGAGCCCGGCTCGAGGTGCCTGTACTTACGCGGAAAAAAAAGGGGGAGAACTCCCGGAGGCGATTCCCACCCCGGCGTAATGACCGTCGCACTGTCTTTTTGTACCCCCCCCACCCACCTCCATTTTTTTTGTTTTGTTTCGAGTACGCACTGTCGCGTGCATCGGCGATCGGTTTTCGAGGAGAAGCTTCTTGTTTGGGTCAGAGGTGGTTCGGCACTGTTTTTGCGAGGCGCGCAGGATTATTGGCGCGGGGCTGATTTGGTGGTGGGGACTTTTAAGGTTGCCGGTCAATTTTTAGTGTTTTGATGAAGGACTTACAAGAATTTATTGTTTTTTTTTTAGATTGTTATTTATTGTTTTAGGAATTTATTGTTTTTTTTTATACAATTCAATTCAACATGAAACCGTTTTTTTCTCACAGTTTTGAAAAAGGAAATGTTAGTTTTAAGTTTAGCTTTCGTACGATTTATTTTGGGCGGCGCAACGAATTATTTTAAATTCTACTCACCCAACATTGTACTCTAAACAATGAATTAAAAACTGAACTAAAGAAATACTCGAAATTGAAGTTCGAAATCGCATTCGACCGGGCTATACCAGATGGCGACACGGCTTTTATCGAACTCCCTAATCGGCCATATGGTCCCTCGCCTCAAACGCGGCACGGGCTAAATTTTAAATTCGGACAAGCGTAAAGATTAAAAAAAAAAAAGAAAGGGCCCGGGCGTCTCGATCCCGAAGGTACTCCACACCCCCCGAGTGCACAAAAGTTCGTCGACCCAAACCCCGATCGTCAGCTGTCGATTCGTTCGGCGATCTCCGTCGAAGGAACGTTGCGGCTCGCGAATTCCGAGGCCCCGCGGGGAGTAGCTCGTCGCGGCCGAGCAGCCTTGACTCTCGAGAGATCGATGCCTCTGTTCTCCGACGAACTCGGGCGAGAAAATAAAGCGCGCACCGTAGTAACACGCGCGCACAACAACAGAGAGCACATCCAAAACACAGAGAGCGACAGAGAGAGAGCAAGTCATGCAACAGAGGGTCAAACAGAGAGAGTGGGTAGAAAAAAGGAAAAAAAAAAATCCAGCAGGACAATCTAAAGGTTCACCTGGGCTCGGCGGCGGTCGGCGGTCGGCGGCGGAGGCGACGGTGGCTCTTGAGTGGCGCGAGATAACGAGCGAAAGCGCGGATGACGTGTCCTCGTCGTCGGCTATCAATCCGAAATGAAGATGATTCGATCCCGGCGCTGGTCCGCCGCCCGCGGAAGAGAGAGAGAGAGAGAGCGAGGGGGTTGAAAGAGCGTGCGCGCGTGTGCGTCTACGTGTACGTGTGTAGCGGCTCTCTCTCTCTCTCTCCTTCTATCTCTCTCTCTCTCTCTTTCCGACTCGCCGGCCGGCTGCGTGTGCAGCAACGCCGGGGAGAGGACGAGGAACGACGACGACGGCGGCGACGACGACGACGTGTTGTTGGCACGGTGGTCGCGGGCCCACTGCGCCCTCTCCGGCCAGCGACGCCCTGCCTGCCTGCCGCCTGCGCTCCCCCTACTCCGCGGCTGCGAGCGCCGGCTGCCGAGAGAGAGAGAGAGAGCCCCCCCGCGTGTGTGTCTGCGCTCTCCGTGTGCACGCCGCCCCCGAGCGCCGGCGCGCACGCGCCCTGCCGAGCCCCGCCGCCGGGAGAGAGAGAGAGAGAGAGAGACAAGTTCATCTCGCCCGAGCGACGAGCGGAAGCAAGAGCCGAGCTTTCCTCCGCGCGAGGCTTCTTTGTCTCTTGATTTCGAGCGCGAGGCTTACCCCGCGGGATGAGGATCTTCGGGGAGTCGAGGCGGTTGCGAATTTTCGGCCTGCTGAGAAAAAGGATGGATTTAAAGGGTTTCTAAGTGGTGCTGATTTTCGATGGAAAGATCTGATTTTGCAACTTACTTGTTTTAGCGTCGGTGATGGTTCACCGGTACGGTGCAAAGACTTATGCTTCTCTTGCGTTGTTTCACTTCTCCGAAACACTGCCTATATTAGCTCTGATACGCGACGCTAAAGCTTAAAAAAAAGGAGTCCGACACAGAATCCCTCTATATACAAAACACGTAAACAACGGCGAGAGCGAACGGCGCGTTGCAGCCAAGGACAAAAAAAAAAAACTTGTCAGCTTTCCAAAAATCTCAGCATCGCCAAAAAAACGAGCTCCGATCGGCGGAACTCCGGAAAAAAGGGACCGGAGAGCGAGGGAGAGAGAGGCAGCGAAAGGTGCGCTCGCCCGGCCGGGTCACTTACCCCAGCGGCGGGCTGCTGCGCCGGGCTCGCACTTCCGCGACTTTGATCAGGCGCGGTCCACGCAGCCACGCACACACCTGTGTGCGCAAGCGTCACCCAGAATCCGTCCTGCCGTCCGGCTGGGGTGTGTTCAAGGCTACGCGCTTTTTGCGCGCGCCGCCGCCGCCGCCGCAGCCGCCGCCTCGCCTGCTTTACCTGGGAAAATTTATCTCCCCGGAAGTCGCCTCCCCCGCGGTGGAGGAACGGCCATTAAAGTCTCTCTCTCTCTCTCTCTCTCCGCGCCGCTTCTCTGCCGAAGGAGGAAAAGTCGAGGCGGTAGTTCCTCCTCCCGCGCATCTCGGGAGAGCCTTCTGATAATCTACTTCCCCTAAAGCGGGCCTCGCTCTCCTCCTCGTTTGCTACGCGGCGTCCTGTGTGCGCCGCGGCGAGAAACCGAGCGACGCCGATGCGAGACTGGGAAATCGCTACTTCGGTCGATGCTTTTTTTTTAAGGGGGTTTCGATCGTTGTTTTAGCCGAACGCTGTGCGGGTGGTGGGGGAATATTTTGTTTTTTTGGAGCAACGTTTAAGGTGGAGGAGGGAATTCAATTAATTCAGACGCTTCTTTTGCAAAAATCCAGCTGTAAATTCGATGTAAAAACTTTTGTTTTACGACTCGAATGAAACATACAGTTTCCTTATATCCTAAATAATTCATTTAAGGAAATTCTCCAAAGCCTCTTTCTACGTGAAGGATTCTCGCATTCGGTTAAAGTCGACTTTTTTTAAATCAAATAAAAGTATTAAAAATATTAAAAAAAAAAAAAAAAAATGCACTATGTATAAGAAAACTAATTTTCTCTACTTCTGTAACACTTGGCTTTAAAAAGAAAAAGCCTCGAAAACGAGCATAACTCAAAAATTGAACTCTCGTATCATTCGTTTTCAGTGCGCTGCCTGCAGCCTCGCAAATTCAAAAAGTTTGCCACGAAAACAAAGTATGATATACCGCATTGTACCGAGAGCACACATTGCATCCAGGAAAACGAATCCTCCCGGCAACTACGAAGTCACGTCACGTCGTCTCACGTTCGTACGGCGTAAACCCAACTTTTTCCCATCGCCAGCCTCTCGGCCTCCCAGTCGCGCGGCCTTCGCCAGAAGGCCGGAAGTAATTCCCCGATTTATACCCTATCCGAGAATATACCCTCCCCCGCACGCGAAACCCGAAATTTTCCCTCGGCGAACGCCGCCCCGCCTATATCGAGCGAAGTCAGTTCGAAAAACCGCGTTCCCCGAAGTTCCGTTCCCTCGCGGATCGGAGAATTCGCAAATTGGGTTTGCAGCTTCTCGCCGACAGAGTCTCCCTCTCTCCCTCCCTTCGAGGAGGAGCAAAAAAAATTGTCGTTTGAATAGCGCGCCGCGACTTTTCCCCGGCAGCGCCGTTAACTGGCACTTATATACATATATATAAAACGGGCTGCATTTTCCGCGCTTCCCTCTCGGTGTGGCCTTTTTCGCAGTTTCCCTCGGGAGGAGAGAGAGAGAGAGAGAGCGGTGCACGTCTGAACGGAGCGCGGAGCCTCTCCTTTTTTTTCTGCCCAACTTTTTAGAGTCGCGGCTGCGAGCGAGAACTTGGCGCTAACAAGGCCGAACGTGCGTCGGAATGAAAACTTGTCTCGTTATGCTATATTGTCGCGCGCACTTGTCTCTCTCTCTCTCTCTCTGCCTTTTTTTTCCGTCGTTGTATTTTCCCTTAATCCTCGACCACTCCTGCGCGCTCGCAAAATTTCATTTTCCAAGGGGACTTTCTTCCGACTTTTTCGAATTCCCTGATAAATTGTACAACCACTTCTCCGGACAACTGCCCTGGGAACGAGATTTTTATTAAAAAAATTTCCACCCTTATATCCACGTCCGTCTAGCTTATTAATTTGTTCGCATTTCCCGGATGCTTCTCTAATGGAGGGAACCGTCGGACGACCCTCCCGCATTCAATTTCCAGTTATGATCCGGACTCTCGAGGCTGGCGAATAGTTTCTCTCCCCGATTGTTCGGGAAAGTTCATTGGTTATTGCGCCGCGCGCTCGATTCGCAGGTTGGAGCTACGGGCAAGAGCCAAACGCGGAAATATCAGATTTTCATGTTTGCGCACCGTTAAAACGCGGCTTTGCGCGGGAGGTGACCGAAAACGTTTGTTTACAGGGAACAGCGCTTCTCCATCTATCCTCCGATATACCTGTGCCGGAAACCTCGTCGCTGCCTCGTATTTCGGTATACCAATCGCTCGCGCCACGAGTCCCAAAAAGTGCCCGGTAAAAGTTCCTCTGCGAGCGTCGCTCGTCGAAAAATATAACTTTGAAAAACGCGCAAAAAAAGAGTGCATCCAATCCGCGAGCGCCAAACCGAGAGAGAGACTGACGTGCAATCTCGCTGCTCCTTTGAAAGCTCCATCAGGAGGAAAAAGGAAGAAGCGCGACGAGAGCGCAGACTCGAAAAAGGGCAAAAAACGCGAGAGAGAGAGAGAGAGAGAGAGCGGATCGAAGCTCCGGTTCCGGGGAACATTTTTCCAAAGCCGATCGCGCCAACGTAAACACGTTGAATTTCTCGTTTTGCGCCGCTCGCTCGAGAGGTGCGTTTATACGAGCAGCTCTCTCCGTCGGGGGACGACGGAGAGCTATATCGAAGGGAGGAGGGGGGGCGGGGGAAAA